>APFE031408800.1:56382-148508 GCA_000404065.3 Pinus taeda
TTGTGTACTTGTTTATATATGCATGTATATGGTTAATACACATCTGATCCTGTATTATTTATGAATTTAGATCCTTGCTTCTTGCATAGTAGTATGTTGCTGTGATTCCACAGGTCCTTGTGAAGCTGGGCAGACAAAGAAGAAGCGACGAAACTCTATCAAGAAGGAGAGGAAATCAAACGCAAGACTCAGGTTGACCCTCTTGATTCTCCTCTCATCTATTTTCATAAAATGAAGCAATAGTAGACTTTGATTGTTTGTTTCTAAGATAGCCACCCATCTTAGTGGGAATAGCAGCATCCGAGTGGACACTATTCCCGTATAACAAAATGGTGACTCCGCTGGGGGGGGGAGAGGCTGAAATTTTGTATCTTATAGAGAAGTGTTGTTAGTATTCTGGTGTACATTCATAGTGTTGGGTGATCTAGCTTTGCTTGAGGTGAAAAAGGGCTTCCTAGCTGGAGGATGATGCTAGGTCAGAGCTCATGGTTGTAATCCTCTTGCTACTTTTCATATGAATAATGTTATTCTTGTTCCCTTAGATATTCTTGTGTACTTGTTTATATATGCATGTATATGGTTAATACACATATTATCCTATATTATTTATGAATTTAGATCCTTGTTTCTTGCATAGTAGTATGTTGTTGTGATTCCACAGGTCCTTGTGAAGCTAGGCAGAAAAAGAAGAAGCGGTGAAACTCTATCAAGAAGGGGAGGAAATCAAACAAAAGACTCAGGTTGGCTCTCTTGGTTCTCCTCTCATCTATTTTCATAAAAGGAAGCAATAGTGGACTTTTATTTCCTCTCCTTCTTGATAGAGTTTCGCTGCTTCTTATTTTTCTGCCCAGCTTCACAAGGACCCGTGGAATCACAACAACATACTACTATGCAAGAAACAAGCATCTAAATTCATACATAATACAGGATCAGATGTGTATTAACCATATACATGCATATATAAAAAGGTACACAAGAATATGGAAGGAAACAAGAATAGCTTTATTTAGATGAAAAGTAGCAAGAGGATTACAACCATGAGCTCTGACCCAGCATCATCCTCTAGCTAGGAAGCCCTTCTTCACCTCAAGCAAAGCTAGATCACCAAACACTGTGAATGTACACCAGAATACCAACAACACTTTTCTATAAGATACAAAATTCAAACCTTTGGATCTCTGTGATGACGGATCCATATATAGATGATTACAGAGAGGTGATTCATCTTTTGGGATCTTGATTAGTGGCTTCTCTCTGATAGTTCCTGCTTCCACTTGGAGAATGATGATCGCTTACTCATCCCTGGTTGAAAATGGAGTGGAAAGTGTTAGAGGGGAAGCTTCTGGAAGATTCCATGATCTTCCACCTCGCACTTTTGTCCCTTCCATTTGTCCATTCTCGACCATCGCACCCTACAGAGGAGAAAATCAGTATGCATCACACCTTGTATACAGGGAAGGTGATATGCTTCACACCCTCTGCATTGAGCTTTCTGTATGGTCCAGTTTTGACCATTTATGAGTAGTTTCTAGTGGAGAACTTCTGGGAGACGATGTAATCAGTTGACCTTGTTCCTTTAGGTAGTAAAGTAACACTTTTAGGGACTTAGGAGCCCTCAGTTTATGGACATTTATGATTGGGGTTGAAGGTGCCCAAAAATGTCTATAACAGTTGCCCCCTAAAGCATGAGGTCGTTAATCTTTTTGATGTTAGGTGAAATGCTTTAATATGAGGATCTGAAGTTTTTCCGAGCTAGGAGGCGACCTGTAATAAGATACAATACAATACATTATTTTGACAACATTTTTTCATGATCTAGCTGAGGCGGGCATTCCCATGCTCATCTTTATAAATTCATTTCATGTACATAGGATAGACAATCGTCTGTGTGACAGACTGATGATATGGACACATCATCCTTTAATTTGGATGATCATCTATTCAGTAATGATGTACACTGGATGTTTTTATATTCCTGAATATATCGCAGCCCGGATGGATGAAACTAGATTCGGGGTCTTCAAAACTCGTTCAATCTTTACTCAGAGTACAAGTCGATCCATGTGAAAAATGTTCTAGAGTCGAACATGGAAAGACATCGCCTGATTACCAGCCAATGAGGTAAGTTGTTAACAGGCGTGAGAGGAATCACCAATAATGACAATGACCCTCAAGGTACTACAGTACAATTTACGTGGTGTGAAAAGGGACTTGGCGTCGAACACCATGTACAATCTCTCGGTCGAAGGCCATTGATGGAAACATGTCGCTGACAGTGAGAAACTTGTCATTGAGGCATGCAAGCTTCAAAGTACTGAAAGGGTTGTTCCTAAGTCAACTTCTTGGATAATGAGTTGATGTCAACAAGAAGTGACCCGTCACAGGAGGGCCTTAATGAATCCCACATCAACGACACGGAACGAAGCAAATAATTTTGGAGGTGAAAACAAATTGACGATATAGGGTTCAGGGTGGCTGTCATGAAGGAATGAAGCATGAATGTATTGCAGTGGGTAAGATTCAGGTGAATTGTCTGAATGACTTCTCTTGAACATATCGGTGACACTGATGATGGATTGGTAGCGTTAACCCCAAAGATGGATGGTGTGACGGACCAATGGTGATGACCAGTGAACGGAACAACCCAGCCCGGCATGGATGCAGAAGGAAAGTGTCATGTTCAAGAGTGACTTGCTACCAATAAAGTTTCTTTTTGTTTTCTTCCCAATTTTCCCCAGTCATTGCTGACCAGTACCTCTTTATTTTTTTCAAGCTTAAGGAGGATAACATATTCTTGTTCTATAATCTGTCCTTTGGGCAAACCTGTCGCTATATTTTAGTGAGCCTAGCGACAGTGAAACTCGTTCTCTTCCATTTGGATGAGTTTATCTCTATTAAGTTTTAACAAGTTTAACGACAAAGATAACTCAGTCTCTTTCAATTTTAGAGAGTCTAAAAGAAACAGAAAGAAGACTCCAAATATTATTTTTCCTCATATAATCCCTTAAGTCTAAAAAATCTTAAAATAATACAAAAGGGATGACTTTTCCATAGTTTTAACGAGCTGAAGAAGACAAGCGCTCGATCCTTTTGTGGAATAATCCCTCAAGTCCAAAAATATTAAAATCTAGAGGAGGGATAGCAGTTCTGATACCTTTTAATGCGCTGGAGAGGCCAATCGCTTGACAATCTTTTCATATTTTACGAGTAAGGTGAAAAGAGCTTAAAGAAGACTCATTTTCGAGGAATGAGTGATAGTTTTGGGTAGTAGCTAATTCCAGGTAATATTTCGAATTTTCCAATCATGGCAGTGTCACAAGGATGGCTAATAGAATCACTCTTCGCAGATGTTCCTCAGAGGGGTAAACAATCATATGGGGGTGAATGATCGGCTAAAAACAGAGTGGAGGTGATGGCGATAACATGACCAAGGCTCAAAAGCTGGCGATAAGGCACTCACAATGGTTATTTACCGGTTCATTTTTTAATGAGCTTAAATGCTAGGGGAAACATTTGCTCATGACTTATGTTTATTTTTTAACGAGCTTTAACTATGCGCTAAAATTACTTGTGGAGAGTTTATTTTTTAATGAGCTTGAACTCTGCGACAACATTGCTCGCCAGTCGTATGATAAAAAATGCCTCATTCAAGATGCCATTTTTTATGGAGCTTGCACCTTTTGAAGCTTTGCCCCGAAGCCTCTAGCATGCATGCTAGGAACAACCAACTACGCCTCTCTATTTAAATACTAATATCACCACCAAGGCTCAGTAGGAAAATTTTTTCCTTTACTTTGTCGGCGCGTAGATTGCCCCTGCAAAGATGAATGGTTTCGGCCACTCACCCGACCTAGGCGGTTGAATTCAGCGAAATCATAGAGCTAATGTTAGCTGGTCATTTCTCACTTGCTTAGAAAAGGTTTGCATGCCCCCAGGTATATCGAAGTAGATTTTCCAGGTTACCCTTCAATTTGCAGACAAAACATTTGTTCTATCGGGAAAGCCCTACCTTCTAACGGAGGTATCTTATCCAGTCTAATTCCCTTTTCCTATATGGACGGGTATCAAACTAGTCATATATCCTTCGCCGAAACCTACCCTATACCCAGAGTTTTTCTGCCGAAGCAGACTAGGGTGCATGCCCCCTGGGTTTCAGTCACACCTTCCTGTATCACTCGCGTTCACCAGGTGGACGGACTGGAGACCAATGAGACATTTCTTGTGTGAAAATACCATTTAGGGATGGCATTTGACTACTTGCGATGTGTGAACCGGGGAATGACATTTGTTCTATGAGCTTGACCATTTTTCCTTCATGCGGAAAACATATTACTCTAAAGAGTGAGGAGACAATAGCTCCCATGCAATAAATATAGTCGCATCCAAGGAGTAGATTATAATTTAAAGGTCCTTGAAGTACCATAACATTCATTTGAATAGTTTTCCTTCTCAAAGTAATGGGCACATTTGGAAGGATCCCTAAAGGTTGACTGGTTCCCTTGTCGAAGCGAGTTAGATTTCTCATTTCAGGCAAAAGCGATAGTGAACCAAGTGGTTTCCAAGAAGTTGATGAAAGGATACTCATAGAAGCCCGTTCATCAATGATGGTACTAGCCATAACCATTCTGTAAGCTTGTACAATGATTTTGAATGGTACACTGGCTGTTAAATGGGGTCTGCCTAGTAGATTCCAATCAAAGGAAACGACTAGGTGGCTTCGTGGTGGAACCGAATAGACGGCCGGATATGACTCTGATGAACTTCCTTCCTATGGTGAAGGAGCAAGAGGACTGCCCCCAAGCTCATCAGAGTCTGTGTTGATGAAAAGAATTTGAACGGTGTCATTCTCTTTCTCTTCAGTGACAGTATCATTCGAAGATGAACACTCTGAAGGCAAGACCGGGTCAACTGCTGTATCGACCCTTTGACTTTCATCTGGTGTGGATTCAGAGGGTTCATTTTCAATGATATATGCTTCGGATGACCACAATGACAGGCCAGCTGGATTTTCAACTGGTGGAGGGCCTGGGAAGAGTTTTTGATATCTAGGAGGAAGTCGTAGCAGTGAAACCAGATGATCATCCAAAAATATTTTAACCTCTTCAAGGAAGGGACAATGGTGGATGGCGTGATCGCCTTCACACAACTTACAAGGAAGTTTAGGATTCCTTCTTTGTCCATGTGCTTCACTTTCACTGGTTGATGGTGAACATTCAACATGAGCGCCAGAGGTTGATGCTATCGGATTGTGCAAACGAGGAGACCAGTCCCATAAGATCCGAGGGATGCAGGGAAAATCTCGGTGATAGTGGTCTCCACTGCAAATGACACAAGGAGATTTAGGTTTTGACTGTGTAGTGTGTGAATTTTCGCTAGACGATACTTGGTTGCCCCCTTTCAATTTTGGTTCATTTTTCTTCTTTTCCTTTTTCTCTTTCTGCTTCTTCTTCTTCTCAGTTACTTGACTTTTAGCTTTATCAGCTTTATCAAGCGAAGAAGGAGGAGAGGGAGAATCAGATGAAGTAGAAGGTTGGGAGGAAACTCTAGTGTCGTCTAGTTGCTGATTAGACTGTTCAAGAATTACGGGATTCTGAACGACAGTGGTAGAGAAGAGCCAGATAGGCAAACCAATTGTCAATCCTGGAAGTGAAAAAGTGGCCATATGGGGTGGACCAACATATCCCCAAGAGGAGAAGGGACTAGGATTTCCTTCACGGGGAAATGCTTGGTTGGTAGACTCCATTTTCTCAACCTCAAGATCAACGGGGGAATTTGTGACATTATTCCAATTAAAATAAATTTTTAGATGCTTGGACACAACTTGTTTTTTCAATTTTAAAGAGTCGAGAAAAAACAAAAGATGACTCTAGTTTCCTTCGATTTTTATTGAGCTTGAAGTGACAAGTTCTTAGAGGACCTTTTCCTTTAAGGAGTCTGAAAAGGAGCAAAATGGACATCTCTAGAGATCTAGGCAGAGAGGATTACCAAACCAATCACAAAACTGTAGAATACTTTTTACGGTACGACAGTCAATCTTCCCGAATGTTGTGTTTGGTGCATTGCGATCAATAGGGCGGCAGGCACGGCTTCCTAAGGATAAAGGATGTAGCCTATTGTGGTCTCCCAATATATATTCGACGGTACGTGGGAGCACAAGTCTGTACTAGCTCTTGTCATCTCAGAGTGGAGGAATCACCCAACCAACACTGAAAACATCAGTTACCAGGCTTTACGACGCCGGAATACGTCTCCAGCCTAGACCTCTAGATGTTGTGCATTAAGTTCCAAAGCGTTGTTAGATTCATTGAATTTATTTTAAGTTGATCTTGCTTAACAATTTTCCTTTCAGGTTCACCGCGTGATGTGTATATAATTCCTAAAATGCAGTCTAAGATGGTAAACAAACGTTTGATCTTCTTTCAGCAATGAAAATCCTAGATACTAAAGGGAAGAAAGTCAAGAATTGTTTCTTCACAGAGCACAGAGCACACGCTAAATGCACAGTCCTAAATCAAGCCAAGCAATCAAAATGCAAATGCAAATGCACATGCATGTATTTGTTTTCAGCTCTCTTAATGTGTGAATGACGTTAAGAAAGCTATGTGCAAAACTGAATTACTTTTAAAGCGACAGTACTTAACAAAATTCTTTTTCAAAACGAAGTGAAAGCAAGAGAGACACTTTGCGATTTTGAAATGGAAATTGATTTTCGACACTTTAAAACTAATAATTCAAATCCTATGCAACAATAAGTATATAATCGACTATCCAGAACAATGAGATTGTTTTCTAAAACTGAAAATGATAGCTACGACATTTTCAAATCTAGAGACGGCAGTTCGACTATGCTACTTTTTGCAAAAGAGAACTAAAAATGATGCACAATACATAAAAAACATTTATAATTCTTTGCACTATGGAGGAGGAATAATGCAAGAGAAGGGGGTTTTCATAGAAGTACACCGACTACAGGTAGCGAAACTCTTGAATAAGACTGAAAAAAGTGACAAAAATCCACAGTCGAAGGGTAAAGTCAATCCTCCCTGACCATCGCACCTGTTACACAGTGAACTCAGTATGCAGCGCACCTACTGCACTAGGGAAGTGTGATGCATACACGCTGCCTTGAAGGCAGGGTGCGATGGTAGCAGTGTGAGACTTTGAACGAGATTTCACTCACAATTTGCAATCTAGTTCAGGTGTTTAGGCTAAATAAGTAAAGATCAGTGTATGAAAAACACAGGGGTCATCTAAGAGGTTACTAGAGCCACCACTCGGGGAAATTAGATTGCTTGCAAATCTATTGTTTAATTCATAAACAAAACATGGAGATTGACTGAAGCAACATTGATCTACTTTTCATTTGTATGAAAAATGCAGTTCGAAGGCTAGCTAGCTTGACTTCAGGCTCCTTCTGTATGCTTATAAAAGAAATAAGGATAGATAGGCCACTCACCCGACCTAGGTGGTTGAAGTCAGCGAAATCATAGAGCTAACATTAGCTGGTCATTTCTCACTTGCTTACAAAAGGTTTGCATGCCCCCAGGTAACCAGTCCCTTAAGATCGGAGGGATGCAGGGACAATCTCGGTGATAGTGGTCTCCACTGCAAATGTCACAAGGAGATTTAGGTTTTGACTGTGCGGTGTGTGAATTTTTGCTAGACGATACTTGGTTGCCCCCTTTCGATTTTGGTTCCTTTTTCTTCTTTTCATTTTTCTCTTTGTGCTTCTTATTCTTCTTAGTTACTTGACTTTCAGCTTTATCGGCTTTATCAAGTGAAGGAGAAGGAGGAGAGGGAGAATCAGATGAAGTAGAAGGTTGGGAGGCAACTCTAGTGTCATCTAGTTGCTGATTAGAATGTTTAGGAATTACGGGATTCCGAACGACAAAGGTAGAGAAGAGCTAGACAGGCAAACTAATTGTCAATCCTGGAAGTGGCAAAGTGGCCATATGGGGTGGACCAACATCTCCCCAAGAGGATAAGGGACTAGGATTTCCTTCACGGGGAAATCCTTGGTTGGTAGACTCCATTCTCTCAACTTGAAGATCAACGGGGGAATTTGTGACGTTATTCCGATTAAAATAAATTTTTTAGATGCTTGGAAACAACTTGTTTTTTCAATTTTAAAGAGTCGAGAAAAAACAAAAGATGACTCTAGTCGCCTTCGATTTTTATTGAGCTTGAAGTGACAAGTGCTCAGAGGAACTTTTACTTTAAGGAGTCTGAAAAGGAGCAAAATGGACTTCTCTGGAGATCTAGTCAGAGAGGATTACCAAACCAATCGTAAAACTGCAAAATAATTTTTATGGTATGGCAGTCAATCTTCCCGAATGTTGTGTTCAGTGCATTGCGATAGATAGGGTGGCAGACACGACTTCCTAAGGATAAAGGATGCAGCCTATTTTGGTCTCCCAATATATACGCGATGGTACATGGGAGCACAAGTCCGTACTGGCACTTGCTGTCTCAGAGTGGAGGAATCACTCAACCAACACTGAAAGCAACAATTACCAGGCTTTACGACACCAAAATACATCTCTAGCCTAGACCTCTAGATGTTGTGTGTTAAATTCCAAAGCATTTTTAGATTCATTGAATTTACTTTAAGTTGATCTTGCTTAACATTTTACCTTTGAGGTTCACCACGTGAGTATATATAATTCCTAAAATGCAGTCTAAGATGATAAACAAATGTTTTATCTTCTTTCAGCAATGAAAATTCTAGCTACTAAACGAAAGAAAGTCAAGCATCTTTTCTTCATAGAGCATAGAGCACATGCTAAATGCATAGTCCTAAATCAAGCCAAGCAATCAAAAATGAAAATGCACATGCATGTATTTGTTTTTCAGCTCTCTTAATGTGTGAATGATGTTAAGAAAGCTATGTGCAAAACTGAATTACTTTTAAAGTGACAGTACTCAACAAAATTCTTTTCCAAGACGAAGTGAAAACAAGAGAAACACTTTGCGATTTTTGAAATGGAAATTGCTTTTCGACACTTTAAAACTAATAATTCAAATCTTATGCAACAGTAACTGTATAATCGACTACCTAGAATAATGGGATTGCTTTCTAAAACTAAAAATGATAGCTACGACACTTTCAGATCTAGAGACAATAGTTCAACTATGCTACGTTTTTCAAACGAGAACTAAAAACGACGCACAATACATAAAAAACATTTATAGTTCTTTGCACTAAGGAGGCAGAATAATGCAAGAGAAGGGGGTTTTCTCAGAAGTACACTGACTAGAAGCAGCAAAACTCTTGAATAAGACTGAAAAAAGTGAGAAAAATCCATAGTCGGAGGGTAAAGTCAATCCTCCCTGACCATCGCACTTGTTACACTGTGAACTCAGTATGCAGTGCACCTACTGCACTCGAGAAGTTCAATGCATACAGGCTACCTTAAAGGCAAGGTGCAATGGTAGCAGTGTGAGACTTTGAACAAGATTTCACTCATAGTTTGCAATCTAGTTCAGGTGTTTAGGCTAAATAAGTAAAGATCAATGTATGCAAAACACAAGGGTGATCTAAGAGGTTACTAGAGCCACCACTCAGGGCAATTAGATTTCTTGCAGATCTATTATTTAATTCATAAAAAAAACACGGAGATTGACTGAAGTAGCATTGATCTACTTTTCATTTGTATGAAAAATGCAGTTCGAAGGCTAGCTAGCTTGACTTTAGGCTCTGTCTATATGCTTATAAAAGAAACAAGGATAGATAGGCTAACAAGTAATCTAGTCGGTCCCCAGTGGAGTCGCCATTTTGTTATACGGGAATAGTGTCCACTCGGATGCTGCTATTCCCACTAAGATGGGTGGCTATCTTAGAAACAAACAATTAAAGTCTTATATTCTTTCCTTTTACGAAAATAGATGAGAGGAGAACAAAGAGGGCCAACCTGGGTCTTGTATTTCATTTTCTCTCCTTCTTGATAGAGTTTCGCAACTTCTTCTTTGTCTGCCCAGCTTCACAAGGACTTGTGGAATCACAGTAGCATACTACTATACAAGAAACAAGGATCTAAATTCATAAATAATACAGGATCAGATGTGTATTAACCATATACATGCATATATAAACAAGTACAAAAGAACATGGAAGGAAACAATAATAACTTTATTCAGATGAAAAGTAGCAAGAGGATTACAACCACGAGCTCTGACCCAGCATCATCCTCCAGCTAGGAAGCCCTTCTTCACCTCAAGCAAAGCTAGATCACCCAACACTGTGAATGTACACCAGAATACCAACAACACTTCTCTATATGATAAAAAATTCCAACCTCTGGATCTCTGTGATGAGGGATCCATATATAGATGATTACAAAGAGGTGAGTCATCTTTTGGGATCTTGATTAGTGTCTTCTCTCTAATAGATCCTACTTCCACTTGGAGAATGATGATCTCTTACTCATCCCTGGTTGAAAATGGAGTGGCAAGTGTTAGAGGGGAAGCTTCTAAAAGATTCCATGATCTTCCACTTCGCATTTTTGTCCCTGCCATTTGTCCATTTCCGACCATCACACCCTATAGAGGAGTAAATAAGTATGCATCACACCCTGTACATTGGGAAGGTGATATGCATCACACCCTCTGCATTGAGCTTTCAGTATGGTCCAGTTTTGACCATTTATGAGCAATTTTCAGTGGAGAACTTCTGGGAGATGATGTAATCAGTTGACCTTGTTCCTTTAGGAAGTGAAGCAACACTTTTAGGGACTTAGGAGCCCTTAGTTTATGGACATTTATGATTGGGGTTGAAGTACCCAAAAATTTATATAACAAGGATCTTCCCTTTTTTGCTTCTTATCTTCTTCTTTCACTTCTTGAGTTACATGAGCTTCTTCAAGTTTATCTTAACATTGTTGTCATTCTTAAATTTAGGACAATTCCTTTTGTAGCCTCCATATTCTTGGCATACAAATCATTGGAATTTGGAGATGTAGTGGTCCCAACCAATTTGATGCTTTCCTTGCAAAAATACATTGAGATATACTCAAAAGGGGACATATACTTACTTGATAGAGTTTGAGATGTAGTGAAATTACTTTCTTCTTGAAGACTTGATGGCTTGCCTTCCTTAGATATTAATGTTCTTCAAGTTTCTTTCTTCAATTGGACTTGCTTCATGATGAGATTTTCTTGATGACTTGACTCGTAGTGCCTTCCCTTTTTCAAGATGGTGTAGCTAGATGTAGGTCCCCTTTGATTTGTTCTTCTTATGGGTGTTATAGACATATTTGGGCACTGCAAACCCAATCATATATGTCCATAAACCAAGGGCTTCTAAGTCTCTAAAAGTGTTGTTTCACACCCTAAAGGAACAAGGTCAGTTGATTACATCATCTCCTAGAAGTTTTCCATAGAAAACTACTCAAAACTCGTCAAAACGGGACCATACAGACTGTCCAGTGCTAAGGGTGCGATGCATCTCACCTGCCACATGCAAAAAGTGAAATGCATACTAAATATCCCTTCTGTAGGGTGTGATCGGTGAGAGTAGATAAATGACAAAGACAGTTTACAAGGTGGATGCTCATGGAATCTTCCAGAAACTTCTCTTGTGACACTTGCCTCTCTGAATTTGCCCAGAGATGAGTGAGAGATCATGAATCTCCAAGTTGAACAAAAAACTATCAGAGAAAGGACCCTAATCAAAACCCTAGAAGCTAACTCACCCACCTACAAACATCTATATATGGATCCCTCATCCCAGAGATCCAGAGGCTGGAATTTTGCATCTTGTAAGGAAGTGTTGTTGGTTTCCTAGTGGAACATCATAGTGTTTGGGTGATCTAAGCTTTTCATGAGGTGAAGAAGGGCTTTCATGCTGGGAGGATGACACTAGGTCAGATCAATGGGTTGTAATCCTCTCTTCTACTCTTTCTATTAATAAAGTTATTCAATTTTTCCTCCACATTCGTGTACGTTTGATGATATATGCATTTGTGTGATTAATATATATCTGGTCCTATATTGTTTATGATTGTAGATCCCAGTACTTTGAAGGTAGTATGCTGCTGTGACTTTACAGGTACTCTTTGAAGTAGGGTAAGCAAGGAAGGAGCGGCAAAGATCTATTAGAGGGGAGAAGGAATGAGCAAAGGACCAAGCGAAAGATTGGGGTTGGTATTCTTTGCTCCTCTCCTATCTACTTCTCATAAAGGAAAATGAAAGTAACTTTAGTTTGTTTGTTTCTAAGATAGCTACAAATCTTAGTGGGACTACCAGCTCTGCATGGACACTAGATTTCTTGGTAACAAAATGGAGACTCCGTTGGGGAGCGAATAGCTTGTTTGCTTGTCTATATTTGTTTGCTTTATAAACGACAGATAGAGCCTGAAGTTAAGCCATCTATCCTTCGAACTGCATTCGCCATGCAAGTGCAAAGTAGATCAATGATGCTTCATTCTATCTCTAAGTTTTACTTATAAACTGAACAATTGATTTGCAAACATCCTAATTTCCCTGGTGGTGGCTCAAGTAGCGTCATTAGATCATCCCTTGTGATTTGCATTTATTAACTATCATTAGCTTGGCCTAAATCCCTGAACTAAGCTGCAGACTGTGACCAGAAACCAAGTTGAAGTCTTGTCCTTGGACCATCGTACCTTCTCCTCTTGGCAATCTGGATGCATCACACCTCTCGTGTGCAGTAGGTGAGATGCATCCCTATTTCCCTGTGTTACAGGTGCGATGATCAGATAAGACTGTTTCTACCTCCAGATTGGTTTTTTGTTCACTCTCTTCAGCTTTATTCAGGAGTTTTTCTGTTTGTGATTAGTATAGCACTCTGGAAACTCCCTTCCTTTTCATTATTTAGCCTCGATTGTACAAAGAATTGTGAATGTTTTTATGTATTGTTCACCATTTACAGTTCTCCTTTACAAAGAAGTAGCTTAGTCGAACTGTCGTCTTTTGATTTGGAAGTGTCGCAAGTGTCGTTTTCAGCCAAAGATAAGAATTCTACTATTCTTGATGGTCGATTACACTGTTACTCTTGTATTTGACTTGAATTAATAGTTTTTCAAGTGTTGAAAGTAGTTTTCTATTCAAAATCACAAAGTGTCGTCATTATCTTCCTTTCGTCTTTTGAAGACAAAATTGTTAGTACTGTCTCTTTAAAAAGATAATTCAGATTTGTACTTAGCATTATTTTTGTCATTCACACATTAAGAAAGTAGAAAACAAATACATGCACGTGCATTTGCATTTAGACTGATTGTTGATTTTGATTTAGGACAGTGCATCTAGTGTGTGCTCTCTACTCTATGTCGAAAGAATCTTGCTTCTCTTTCCTTAGTAGCTAGGATTTTCATGCCAAAAAGAAGAGTAAACGATTGTTTATCATCTTAGATTGCATTTTAGGAATTGTATATCTACATCACGTGGTGAAGCTTAAAGGAAAACTTCTTAAGAAAGATCAACTGTAAAATAAATTCAATGAACATAAAAACGCTTTGGAACCTAACGCACAACATTTAGAAGTCTAGACTAGAGATGTATTCTGGTGTCGTAAAGCCTGGTAACTATTGTTTTCATCGTAGGTTGGGTGATTCCTCCTCTTTGAGACAACAAGTGCCAGTACGGACTTGTGCTCCCACGTACCATCTAGTATATATTAGGAGACCACAATAAGCTACATCCTTTATCCTTAGGAAGCCGTGTCTACCACCCTAACAATCGCAATGCACTGAACACAACATTCAGGAAGATTGACTACCATACCATAAAAAGTATTTTGCAGTTTTGCGATTGGTTTGGTAATCCCTCTGTCTAGATTTCTAGAGTAGTCTCTTTTTTTCCTTTTCAGACTCCTTAAAGGAAAAGGTCCATCTAAGCACTTGTCACTTCAGGCTCATTAAAAATCAAAGGTGACTAGAGTCATGTTTAGCTTTTTCTCGACTCTTAAAATTGAAAAAGCAAGTTGTGTCAAAGCGTCATAAAATTTATTTTAATCGAAATAACATCACTATTCACTCGTTGGTCTTAGGTTGAGAAAATGGAGTCCACCAACCAAGGATTTCCTCTTGGGGGAAATCCTAGTCCTTTCTCCTCTTGGGGAGATGTTGGTGCACCTCATATGGCCACATTATCTCTTCCAGGACTTACAATCGGCTTGCCAATATGGCTCTTCTCGACCTCTGTCATACAAAGCATCGTGATTCCTGAGTAATCAAATTAGCAACTAGATGATACTAGAGTTACCCCCAACATCCTGCTTCATTTGTTTCTCCCTCCCCTCCTTCCTCTTCGCTTAGTGAAGCTAGTAAATCTAAAAACCAAGTAATTGAGAAGAAGAAGAAAGGGAAGGAGAAGAAGAAGAAGGAGCCAAAGGCAAAAAGGGGCAACCATGCATCATATAGCAAAAATCCACACACTGCACTGTCCAAACCTAAATATCCATGTGTCATTTGCAAAGGGGACCACTATCATCGAGATTGTCCTTGCATCCCTTGTATCTTAAGGGACTGGTCTCCTCGTTTGCAAAATCCAGTGTCGTCAACCTCTGACGATCATGTTGAGAGTACACCATCAACTAGTGAAAATGAAGTCTCTGGGAAAAAAGGAAAATATAAACTTCCTTGTATACTGTGTGAAGGTGATCATGCCATCCACCATCTTCCCTTCCTAGATACGAGAAACTCTTGCCGAATCCATCGCTAGTTGAAAACTTGACTGACACACCTTTGCTGTCGGTAAAAGAATCTATCATTGAAGATAAAACCTCTGATTCCACACCGAACCAAAGTCATTGAGTCGAGACAGCAGTCAACCCAGTCTTGTCTTCGGAAGGTCCATCTTCAGATGATATAGTCATCGAAGAGAATGAGAACGACACCGTTCAAATTATTTTCGTAAACACAGACTCTAATGAACATGGGGGAAATATACCCATTCCTTTACCACAGGAAGGAATTTCGTCAGGGTCATATCCGGTCGTTTATTCAGTCCCACCTCCGAGAAACCTAGTCGTTTCCTTCGATTGGAATCTACTAGGCAGACCCTGTTTACCTAATCATTGTACAAGCTTATAGGATGGTCATGATTGGTACTATCATAGATGAAGGGGCTTATGTGAGTATCCTTTCCTCAACTGCTTGGAAAGCGATTGGTTCGCCATTTCTTCTACCTGAGATGAGAAATCTGACAGGCTTCGACAAAGGAACCAGTCAACCGTTAGGGATCCTTCCAAATTTTCCTATAACTTTGAGAAGGAAAACCGTTTATTTGAACGTAATGGTAGTCCAAGGACCTCTAGATTACAATCTACTCCTTGGGTGTGACTATATTTATAGCATGTGAGTCATTGTCTCCTCAATATTTCGAGTAATGTGTTTTCCACATGAAGGCAAAGTGGTCCACCTTCTAGACCAACTTTCGTTCCCAACTCACACATAGTTAATATTCAAATGCCATCCCTAACTAGTCTTTTAACGCAAGGAATGTCTCATCAATCTCAAGTCCGTCCACCTGATGAGCGCAAGAAATTAGGTGACTATTACTGAAACCCAGGGGGCATGCACCCTGGTCTCCTTTGGCGGGAGAACCTTGGGTATAGGGTAAGTTTCTATGAAGGATATATGACTAGTCTGACACACCCATTCATTTAGGAAAATGGGATTAGACCGGAATAAGATTCCCTCGTCAAAGTTATGTGAATGGAGGTGACTGCGCCATTCACCTTTGTCTATTTTGATATACATCACCAAGGAAGTGTTTTGTCTGCAAATGCGGATGGAGCAATCTTGCAAATGTGAGAACTTTCATATGGTAACCTGGAAACTCTACTTTGTACGTTAAAGGGTATGCCTTTCCTGATAGAGAAAATGTTTGTTTGCAAATTGAAGGGTAACCTGGAGACTCTACTTCATTATACCTAGGGGCATGCAAACCTTTTCACGTGGAAGTGAAAAGCGACCATTTATTTTCTTATTTTGTAGATTCTCAACCCTTTAAACTCGTAGGATTGGTCATTCTTAGCTTACATAAAGAAAGGATTAGGAGAAAAGTTATGAATGGTGCCAGCTCCCTAAAAATTGAACCTATCGATGAGACATCCTTGCTATACGACCGACACGAGCAGTTTTACACAGAGTTCAAGCTCGTTAAAAATTAAACCTAAGCAATGAGCACATGTTCCACCACAGTTTAAGCTCATTAGAAAATGAACCAGCCTCTGGTAAATAACCATTGTAAACACATTATCATCAGCTTTTGAGCCTTGGTCGTGTTCTTACCATCACCTCCACTCTTTCTTAGCTGATTATACGCCTCCATTTTATTGTTTACCTTTTTGAGGAATAACTATGATGAGTGATTCGGTTAGCCATCCTTGTAACACTACCACAATTAGAAAATTCCAAACCTTACCTGGAACCAGCTGCTACCCGAAAATATGACTCGTTCCTCAAAAATGAGTCCCTTTTAAGCTCTTTTCATCTGACTCATAAAATATGAAAAGATTTTTTACAATTGGCCTCTCCAGCTCGTTAAAGCTATCATAAGTGTTATCCCTCCTCTAGATTTTCATCTTTTTGGACCTGAGGGATTATTACACAAAAATATTGAGTGCTTGTCTTGTTCGGCTCGTTAAAACTATCGAAAATTCATCCCTTTCGTATTACTTTATACTTTTTCGGACTTAAGGGATTATATGATGAAAAAGGATCACTAGAGTTTCCTTTCCATCCCTTTTCAGTCTCTCAAAAATTGAAAAAGGACCGAGTTGTCTTTGTCATTAAACTCGTTAAAACCAATAGTGACAAACTTGTCCATGCAGACAAGAATGAGTTTCATTGTTGCTAGGCTTGTTAAAACATAGCGATGGGTTTGCTCGAAGGGAAAATTATAGAACAAGCATATGTTATCCTCCTCAAGCTTGGCAAAAATAAAGGGGTACTGGTCAGCAATGACTGGGGAAAAATTGGGAGGAAAACTTGAAGAAACTTTATTGGTAGCAAGTCGCTCTTGAAAATGACATTTTCACTCCATCGCCATGATTGAGTTGGGTTAGGTTATTCTATTCACCGGTCATATTACCATTGGTCCACCATACCATCCATTTTTTGGGTTAATGCTACCAATCCATTTCAGTGTCACCGATATGTTCAATAGAAGTCGCTCAGAAAATTCACCAACCTAGCTTGTGTCTCATCCATTGCAATACCTTCACCCTTCATTCTTTCATGACCACCACCCTAAACCCTGTATCATTAGATCATTTTTACCTCCACAAAATCATTTTCTCCATTCTGTGTCATAGATGTGGGATGCATTAAGGCCCTCCTATGATAGGTCACTTCTTGTTGATGACAGTTCATTATCCAAGAAGTCAACCTAGGAACAACCCTTTCAGTACTTTGAAGCTTACATGCCTCAATGGCAAGTTTCTCACTTCTGACGACATGATTACATTAATGGCCTTCGACTGAAAGATTTTGCGTGGTGTTCAATGCCAAGTCCCATTTTCACACCACGTGAATTGTACTGTCGTACCTTGAGGGTCATCATCATTATCAGTGATTCCTCTCATGCTTGTTAACAACTTACATCATTGGCTGGTAATCAAGTGATGTCTTTCCATGTTCGACTCCAGAACATCTTTTCACATGGATCGACTTGTACTTCAGGCGAAGATTGAACGCATTTGAAGACCCCGGATCTAGTTTCATCCATCTGGGCCGTTATATATTTAGGAAAATAAAGACATCAAATGTACTTCATTGCTGCACAGATGATTATCCGAATCAAAGGATGATGGCTCTATTAGAATCATCACTATGAAATAGACGGTTGTCTTTCCTATGTACATGAAAATGAATTTATAAAGATGAGCATGGGAATTCCTGCCTCAACTAGATCATGAAAATATTATGAAGATAATGTATTGTATTGTATCTTATTATAGGTCACCTTCCACTTTGAAAAACTTCAGATCCTCATGATAAAGAATTTCACTAGACATCAAAAGATTTACAACCTCATGCTTTAGGGCACAACTGTTATAGACATATTTGGGCACTGCAACCCCAATCATATATGTCCATAAAGCAAGGGCTTCTAAGTCCCTAAAAGTGTTGTTTCACACCCTAAAGGAACAAGGTCAGTTGATTACATCATCTCCCAGAAGTTCTCCACAGAAAACTACTCAAAATTGGTCAAAACGGGACCATATAGACTACCCAGTGCTAAGGTTGTGATGCATCTCACCTGCCACATGCAAAAAGTGCGATGCATACTGAAGAGCCCTTTTGTAGGGTGCAATGGGCAAGAGTAGACAAATGACAAAGACAATTTGCAAGGTGGATGATCATGAAATCTTCCAAAAACTTCTCCTGTGACACATGCCTCTCTGAATTCACCTAGGGATGAGTAAGAGATCATGAATGTCCAAGTGGAACCAAGAACTATCAGAGAGGGGACACTAATCAAAATCCCAGAAGCTAACTCACCCCTCTGCAAACATCTATATATGGATTCCTCATCCCAGAGATCCAGAGGCTGGAATTTTGCATCTTGTAAGGAAGTGTTGTTGGTTTCCTAGTGGAACATCATAGCGTTGGTTGATCTAAGCTTTTCATGAGGTGAAGAAGGGCTTTCATGCTGGGAGGATGACGCTGGGTCAGAGCAATGAGTTGCAATCATCTCTTCTACTCTTTCTATTAATAAAGATATTCAATTTTTCCTGCACACTCTTGTATGTTTTATTATATATGCATTTGTGTGGTCAATATATATCTAGTCCTATATTGTTTATGATTGCATATCCCATTACTTTGAAGGTATTATGCTGTTGTGACTTTACAGGTACTCTTTGAAGCACGGTAAGCAAGGAAGGAGTGGCAAAGATTTGTCAAAGGGGAGAAGGAACAAGCAAAGAACCAAGCGAAATATCGAGGTTGGTATTCTTTGCTCCTCTCCTATTTACTTCTTATAAAGGAAAATGGAAGTAACTTTAGTTTGTTTGTTTCTAATATAGCTACCCGTTTTAGTGGGATTAGTAGCTCTGCATGGACACTATATTTCCTGATAACAGTAGGTGCCTTTATACAAGGCTTTTCTTCTTGATTTGTAGTCTTCCATGACGAATGATAGATGGTAGACCTTCTTGTCCTTGATGTGATTGAGACTTCTTGGCTTGATTCTTCAAACTTGTATATGTTCTTCAGATTCCCTTTCCTTGATGTGTCACCTTAGCTCTAATATCATGTTGAATAATTTGGGGCAATGGGGTATAGTAGGATTCTTCTAGACTTGATAGACATTTGTGAAGCTCTTTTACAATTTATATTCTTAGATTAATATTCTTCTCTTATTATTAATGCATGTGTGTTTACTTCATCAAACTAGTGCAGAAACATAAGAACAATAACACAAGATGTTGGCTCTCTTTCAAGTAAAAACATCTCTCTCAGCAATGTCCCTTTTTCTTATATTGGTCTGCATGCATTAAATAAATTTAGGCATTACATTACATGCTATCAAGCATTTGTGCATATTGATCATGCTACAATTAGATATTTAATGAAAAAACTAGATGTGAATGCTAGGATTATAAGATGGTTGCTTTTATTACAGTAGTTTGATCTAACTATTGTTGATAAGCCTGGTAAAGAAAATGTTGTTGTTGACTTTTGATCTAAGATGAATCTTCATGCATGTGAAGAATGAATGGTGGATGACCAGTTACAAGATGAGAATTTGTTTGTTATCTGAGTTCTCTCCCCATGGTTTGGTGACATAGCAAACTATTTGGTATTAGCACAGTTTCCATCAAACATGCCCTCCAAAGAAAAGAGCAAGATAGTCAGAAAGAGTGCCCCCTTCACGTGGATTGGGGGCAATATGTTCAAACTTGGCCCATATCAAATCTTAAGAAGGTGTGTAAGGGAAGAGGAACTATTTGGCATCCTTCTAACCTGTCATGGTGGGCCTTGTGGAGGTCACTTTGCAGCAAAGAGAACAACATTCAAAGTGTTGCAAGCAGGCTATTATTGGCCTACTCTTCATCGGGATGTGAAAAGTATATTAGTTAGTGTGATCAGTGCCAAATGATGGGAAAGCCTACTCCAAGAGATGAAATGCCCCGACAACTGCAAGTGACTTTCGAGCCATTTGATAAGTGAGGCATGGACTTCATTGGGCCTATCAGCCCTCCTTCAAAGTAAAACAACACATCAATGTGTGCATTGATTATTTGACTAAGTGGGCTGAAACCAAGGCAATTAAGGTAGCAACATAAGAGAAGTTGGTTGAGTTCCTAAGGGAGAATATATTCTACAAATCTGGGTACCCTAGAGAGCTAGTCACATACCAAGTCATCTAGTGTACCTTCGGCATGATTGAAGAACTGCTCAGCCATCACAAAATCAAGCATAGGACCCCCACTCCTTATCATCTACAAGCTAATGGGAAAGTGGAGATGACCAACAGGGCATTGGAGAACATCTTTACCAAAGTAGCGAGCAGCAAAGGGAAGGATTGGGCAAAGATACTAGTTGAGGCCACCTGGGCCTATTATACAACATGGAAGACCACCACTAGATTTACACCCTATGAAATGGTCTATTACTATCCATTGAGTTTGAATATAACACATTGAGGATGGCAACCCAACTAGATTTGGATATTATTCATACATAGAAAGAAAGGTTGTTATATATGGATGGCTTGGATGAATTCAAAATGCGATCCCTTCTACATATAGAGATGGTTTAGCTTTAGAGGAAGATCTAGCATGACAAGCACATCAAGGAGAAGTAATTTCAAGAAGGAGACTGGGCATTGTTATATGATTCAAGGTGTAAAGACTTCAAGGGAAATCTAAGGACAAGATGGCTCGAACCTTATGTGGTGGAAAGATGCCATGAAAATGGTTCAGTGCAAATTAGAACAATTGATGAAAAAGCCATTCAATTTCTAGTTAATGGACATCGATTGAAAATGTACAAGAGGCCTTTATCAAGAGAAGATTTCATAGACAATATCAATGAGATAGTGATGATGGTGGAGCAAGTTCCAACTCCTCCCTCAATAGGACACTAAAAAAGAAAAAAGAATAAGGATTCAGGTGAAAATCTCCATGAGGCACCTGAGTCCCATCTTTGGATTTAAAACCTTGTGAGGCGGCCCAAGGATGACACAAAATTAAGGAAAAAGAAGATCCCTAGGTGAAAACCTTCCTTGAGGTGCCAAAGGAAGATATCTAGAGTGAAAACCTATCTGAGGCAGCCTAGGTGTTTTTTTTTTAACATATATAACAGTAAAAGAAAAAACATAATTGTTATTTGTAGGTGGGTGAGAAAGACAAGAAAGGAGCAAAGAAAAGATGCAAAGGGAACCCTGCCTTAGATATATTCATATCCTCCACTCCTTACCATGCATCCCTCCATCAAACCCATTGTTTTTCACTTCATTACTTCAATTCAGATGAAGATTGTGTTTTCTAAAGAATCACCTTAACCATTACCATCATCCCTGCATCCACATACACTCCTACATTAGCATCACCGATAAACCATGAGAAGTCGAGGGCTGCAAAGATGAAAAAAAGATTGGCTAGAGAGAAAAATAAACCTATTTTTATTAGAGTTTAACAATGAAATCCCATGGCCCTAATCAACACCCATAATCTAATTGCAAATGATCCTTAACTAGCACTTAGATTTCTTGCTATCGAGGAGCAAGAAATTTCACATTTTGAGGATATGTTTAGGCTTCTAAGATGATAATATACATGCTTGCTAAAGGAGATCGAACACACTACCACATAGATTGAAGATAAGAGAATATCACTCACCTCAAAGGATGAGAAAAGCACTCAACATGGCACCTATGTATAAGCAATCAATGCAAAGGTTGAAGGTCAATTGGATAGGCCTAAAACTCAGTCCACCACTACCCCTAGGGATGGTAAAAGGGAGAAAAGAAGAAGAGGAAAAGAGGTAGTGGGAGGAAGTAGAAAGGAAAGAAGGCTTCTGTGAACAAGAAGAAGAGACCATAGCAGAAAGATGAGACGTCACAGAGGCCACCAGAATCATGAAGGACATGAACATTGACTAAATTACTCAAAGGATGAGGAACACTTTCAGTAGGGGGTGAAAATGAGCCTCATCATTGAGAAATTATATGGGCCTTAATTGGCTTTAATTCAACTCCTAACTTAATCAAACAAACTATTCACACAACTTCTTACATGCTTTTGAATATATTTTGTTTATGAAATGAGTTAGAGTTGGATATTTGGCTTTGTGGTCTAATGTGCATGTAATGCAAGAGTAAAGGATAAAAGCAAGTAAAAATGTAGGTAGAAAGGATAAAAGAAAAGAAATATGGAAAATACCTTGGTAAATACTCAAATGGGAAAGGGAGAATAACTATAGGAGGTAAATCCTCCTCATTTCCAACCCCTCCATTCGAATATCCCACCATCAGCTCAGAGTGCACACAACCATCACACTGAAGACTAAAAGACTATCGAGCAAGTGAAAGTGAAAGTGACAAAAACCAAATATATTGAGTTAGAGGCCAAGCCTCCCTAATGGGAAGGAAGTCATTAGAGGCTTTAGATGTAAAAATAGAGAGGCTTAGGATCTTAGTAGGATTCAGACTTCTATTGTAAAACTCTGTTTTATTTTTGAGCTAGAAAGACTTGTGACATTTTGCTCTATAATCCATGGTTTTTATAATAAGAATGAGTTCTCTTTAAGCTATATCTGAGTTAACTCTGAGGGATGAAGCTCTTGGGCTAAGGCCCAACCCAAACAGACAAAGCTCCTCTTTACTTTACATGTATGCTAGCACAGAGTTCTTTTTTGTTTATTTTCTCAAGTAGATTCATGGTTTTCTATTCATTTGCTTAAGTAGCCTTATGCTTTTCACTATTTATTTTCTTAATTAGTTTCACTTTAATTACAAAAACATAGTGTATATTATTCATGGTTTTCTTGTTCATTTGCTTCAGTAGCTGCATTTGTTGTAGTTTACTTCCATTTGTGTTTTTTTAATTAGTAGGTTAGCTAGAGGAAAAAGATCACTATCAGGTTGTGCGCAGATTTCTTGGCCTCATCTCCTCCCTCTGGGACCATGAATTGAGGAAGGGACCCTTAAGAAACCCCAAAAACACAGGTTTCTGGTTCTCGCATGAGCTATGGAGTTTGTCGTTTGATACAGTTATTTTTTCACACGCACTAGTCTTCTCTGTCATTTTCGTTTAAAATTACCTTTAACATGTTCCTCATGCATCACTTCCTCACCATCTGATCACCAACAAACCTTCACAATCACCATTCAATTCATTATTTTCTCTAACTGATATCTTGCATGAAGCTTCCACTCACTTTATCATCTTTAAGTCATCACCGTTGATCTACCTCACTTGATCTGGTAGCTATCGCGTCACCTCCACACCTTTAGGTGCTTTAAACCCCCACCATCAATCTGGCTTGCCTAATCTAATAGATGTCGCTTCACTCGATTGCCAACTAGCTTGGCCAATCTCCACTGTTGATCAGCCCTTCTTGATCCAACGGGTATCACGTAATCTCACGTGGATTAGTGTGTGACCATTATCCACTCGAGAGCATGTGATAAAAGTGGTTTTCTTGTGCTATGTGTCGCACAATAAGATTAATCGCGTGAAATTTCCAAATACTTCTAACAGCCTCAAGGGCATGCAAGAAGCTACTTACCACCTTAGAAACCCACTCCCTCATTTCCACCCATTTCTTTTCCCTATGATATGATATCCATCATCCATCTCTTTACTTCACCCATGCAATAAGATCTTAGTGGTTCATCACTCTTGTTAGCCTCATCCGTCCATTTCTTGACTTCACCTGCACGATTAAATCTCGGCCATTCATCTCCTATTAGCCTTGTTCATCCATCCACTCACCTAAGAATTCACAATAAGATTTCCATCGTTCATCTAGTTATTTAACCATGTTCACCCATCTATCTATGTAACCTCCTACGGTCCAATCTCCCTCATTCATTTTCCTTTCACCCAACTAATCCAATGGTTCTTATTCACTATTGCTTCCTCATGTCCTCCTTTCACTAATTTTGGCCTTCGATTGCTTTATGGCATGACCATGTGTGCCCAAGCACCCACACTGGGCACGAAATAACCTGACTGGCCCTGTGTGAGCCGACTTGACCCACCCAAACTTATTTTCACAGGCACCCACAAGCAACATGACCTGACCCGCCCAAATGAAATTTCAGGTATCCATGGGTGCATGACTTGAATGAAAGCATGAGTGAGCATTAGGAAAATGGGTCGAACAAATGTGCAAAAGACACATGACAGTCACGACTTAGCATTTCTGGCATGGCTACATGTGCCTGATCACAGACACATGACACACCACGACCTCACCCACCCTAGGTGAGCCAACCTGACTCACTCGAATGCGTTTGCACGGGCACCCACACACGACATGACCCAATCCGCCTGAACGAAATTTGGGGTTTCCATGGGTGCATGACTGGAACGAAATTTGGTGTTTCCATGGGTAAACGACCCCAATGTAGGCATGAGGGAGTGTCAAGAAAATGATCTGCATGAATGTGCAGAAGAGACAAGCGCGGTCATGACTTACGATTTTTGGCACAACAATGTGTGCCCAGGCACCCACACATAGAACGGCATGACCCGACCCGACTCGCCCGAAATTGTTTGCACGGGCACCCACACATAAGACAACCCAACCCACCTGAACAAAATTTAGGGTTTCGATTTGTTCACAACTTGAAAGAAGGCATGAGGGAGTGTTGAGCAAACAGGTCACACGAATGTGTAGAAGACACATGGGCAGTCATGACTTAGCATTTTCGACACAGTCATGTGTGCTCGGTCACCCACACATGGCATGTCATGGCACAACCTGAACGAAGGCACGAGGGTAGGAATATCTTTGACTTGAATACATAAATATACCTGGTGTAACATGCGCTTAAGGTCTTCAACATTTTCTTTTGACTCGTTGACTCATCTATAACACTTAAACATGTGCTAGGCCTAGTTCAATGAGAAAGAAACTCATTGATAAGTATACTATATATATATATTATAATTATATATATATATATATATCTTTTTCTTGAATAAATACAACTATCAAAAGAACATTTATGAATATTGAACATAGTTACACTTTCTTCAACACCCCATCTTAACTAGGGAGGTATTCATAAATCATTACAATCTGTTTGGATATTTTTCAATCTTGAATAATTCACATAAGAGAAACCAAACTGGAAATCCATCTGTTATAGCATCATAGTAGCCAACATCGTTCATAGCAAGGCCTTGACTAATAGTTTTATCTCTCATAAGATCAAAGCACAATGTTGGCAATACCAATCGCTTATAAACACCTTAGTCATTGTCTCTCAAGGTAAATACCCACCCAGGTTTTCCCTGAGTATGACCTTCTAGGACAATTCTTGTCTTGGGTTCCTAGCCCTCAAGGAATATTGACCCTCTTGCCTACTCTTGTCTTGGATTCCCTACACATCCTCAAAGAGAATCAGATGCCAGATGATTACCCAATCCTCCCATTATTTCTTGAGAAGTGAAAGCAAGAATGTTGTGTCTATCTCTTCCACTTGATTAAGGAAGACATGCCCAATTTTCCTCTGACAAGGAACTTTCCCAAGCACCTTTGTACTTGGGAACTTGTTAGAACTCCCTCTTAGCTAGGGACTTGTCGATTCATCAACAACTTCTTCTTCATGGGTCCTTCAGCTTCTTGATATCCTCCTTTCCTTCGATGTCATGAAGTATTTGTTTGAACTTCTTCTTGGTAGGGTATTATCCATCGATCATAATCCCTCGTGCTCTGTCATGTCAATTCTCCCATTGTGTAAAGTGGTATTATTGATATATATTAGGTCCTTTTGTCATCTATTTATTCCTTTGTCATATTGTCTATGCTTCATAATACATATCGCATAGATGCTTAGTTGTACTTTCTTGTTCCCATACTTTGATTTAATATCCCTTCATGACTTCATCATGATATTGCTTCAATGACAAATGGTGCTTTTGCTAGATGGTGTCTTCATCAAAACATCTCTGTAGAGTTAAATTGGTTATCTACACCTTACTATCTCCAAGGCCTTCATAGGTGTCAAGGGTCCTTTGATATTTTTCTTCCTTTGTCAGAGCTACCATGACTTCTTTCAAGAGATGTTGAGGAATCTTGTCAAATAGTGATTATTTATGACCACGATGTTCTTCACATGCTTGATATATCTCTTCATTTTCTTCTTCTTGGATTGATTAGTTAGTCATCTTATACTCCTTATGAGAGAACTTCTTCATGTCGACCTTTATTACATTATAGTTCACGCCTCTGAGCATATCATTGATGAAAGTGATCCTTTTATTCTTGATCATGATTCTAGAAATTTTCCCATGACCCAATCTACATGATGTCATGACTTAAAATTTGATGCATGCATACCTCATCTTGATTATGCTTTTATCATATCAGTTTCATTTGATAGTTCTCCTCAATTGGTGTAGTATTTCTTTCTTCATCTTCTCTCGCCTATATATCATCCTTTATTGAATCCCATAAATAGGACTCCCAATGAGACATCTTCTCTTATGTGTGAACCTTATTTTGAAGATTCTATAGAGGATCTTGAAGACCCTTGTCTTGCAAAAGTTTCTTCCTTTGATGATGTAGGCCTTCTAAGAATTTTAATCATCATCAATCATTTTTCATTGTGGATGAGGCCCTATAATAGGTATGCTCCTTTTATATGAATATCTTGAGCTATATCTACACCATGCTCCTATATTCTAGAAGAGATCTTTAACCATGCAATATTTTCTATTTCTATATGCTCCTATACTACTCAAAACTTTGAAAGAAGACTTTAAGAAAAGAGGTTGACTTATTCTTAGTAGAGATCTAGAGAATATTCCTTTTTTTTTTCTTCTTGTCTTCTTCTCTCACTTCTTGAGTTACATGAGCTTCTTCACTTTTCTCTTGTCATTGTTGTCCTTCATAAGTTTAGCACAATTCCTTTTGTAGTGTCCATATTCTTGGCATCCAAATCATTGGAATTTGGACATGTAGTGGTCCCAACAAATTTGTTTCTTTCCTTGCAAAAATACATTCAGGTGTACTCAAAAGGGGACATATACTTACTTGATAGAGTTTGAGATGTAGTGAACTTGATTTCTTCTTGAAGAATTGATGTCATCCCTCCTTAGATCTTAATGTTCTTCAAGTTGATTTCTTCGAATGGACTTGCTTGATGATGAGATTTTCTTGATGACTTGACTCGTAGTGCATTTCCTTTTGAAGATGGTGTAGCTTGATGTAGGTCCCTCTTTGATTTGTTCTTCTTGTAGGTGCCTTTATACAAGGCTTTTCTTCTTACTTTGTAGTCTTCCATGATGAATGATAGATGGTAGACCCTCTTTTCCTTGATGTGATTGAGACTTCTTGGCTTGATGCTTAAACCTCGTAGATGTTCTTGATATTCCTTTTTCTTGATATGTCACCTTAGCTTTGATACTGTGTTGAAGAATTTGGGGCAATGGGGTATGGTAGGATTCTTCTAGAGTTGATAGCAATTTCTGAAGCTATTTTACAATTTATCTTGTTAGCTTAATCTTCTTCTCTTCTTATTAATGCATGTGTGCTTACTTCATCAAGCTGGTGCCAAAAACATAAGAACAAGAACACAAGATGTTGGCTCTCTGCTAGGAAGAAACCTCACTCACTTAGAGAGGAAAACCCTTTCATAAAGTTCTTGTATTGAAGCTTCTTATTGATAAATTCCAAACTCTATACCCTTGACAAGGATATCCTTCAAGCACAATTCAAGTCCTTCATCCTCTCTCCACTTTGCTTCTCCAACACTTCATTCCCTGACACTTCGTCCTTCTTTCAACTTTTGATAGTCCTTGGTAGACTAGCTCTAGAAGAGACTCCAACCTTTGATCCTTAGTGAGATCCATTACCAATTAAGAAACCTTCATTCTCTTGACTAGGCGAGCCTTTTTCTTGATGTGAGGTTGCAGAATCGATGTCTGTCTGCTTGGTCAACAACTTATGTCACAGGAGGGACATGGAAACAACAATTTTACTGCACTCGGGTGATTTCCATCATGACGAGACATGGCAACCCCAAATTTCCCGCACGTGGGAGGCTTTCAACAAGGCAGGACATGGAAACCTCGGGTTCCCTGTAATTTGACGACATTTGTCGAGGAGGGACAGGGAGACCCCATGTCATGCCCCTACCCTAGTGGTAGTCT
Organism: Pinus taeda; assembly: GCA_000404065.3. Classification (NCBI taxonomy): domain Eukaryota; kingdom Viridiplantae; phylum Streptophyta; class Pinopsida; order Pinales; family Pinaceae; genus Pinus; species Pinus taeda. The sequence goes on from APFE031408800.1 coordinate 84,686, forward strand.
TTTAACCACACATAAGTGGGTGCAACAACACTGTACTTTTTCATTTTACCAATACTTGAGTACACGGTCTATGCCTACTTCAACACTTGGTCAATTTTCTAATAAGTGTTCTTAACAATGCAATGGAAATAACTTATCATCAATTTATCTTCTTCAATTATTCTTTCATCCTGTCTTGCTGTGTGGTTGTGCTCATGGCCCGCAGCCTGCACGACACAACTCCATACCTAAACTCCAACCGGTGTCACCTGCGCCCAAGTATGCCACCGATCTGCACGAATTTCCATTTTGTAGTACCCAAACTCTACTTGTCAGTGCAGGCCATAGTGAGGGTGCATCACCAACATGTAGTGCAACCTACCTATATAGTCGGTAACCTGACCTGCTTTGTCTGCCTGCACTACTAAGAACAACCCATCCAATGTAATCTTCCTACTGGTGCAGCCCCTTTACTCGCGACGTTCTCTTCATTTTGTTTTCTCCCAACTCCTTCCTTCACACTTGTTCTGTGATGTGGAAGTTTGAGTTTGATGTCCCTTGGTCGAATGCCATCCTCTTTACTTATACACATCCTTTCACCCAAGGGTCGTGTCTCTCGGGGATAACAAGGGTTAGTTCCATTATCATTTATGCTTGACCGACCTATCACATAACCTCGACACACACCATCCCAGTGAACTATCGCGTCCCTTCATGTGCATCGTTGCACCCATGGGTCAACTCCAACACTTAGCTAATTACACCCATCACCACACATTGTGCACCTGCCTGCATCCTAACTCATCCGCGCATGGTCACCTCTTTTGTCTGGGCACCCAACACAGGTCGCTTGCACACCTTCTATTGGTGACTCATCCATCGTGCACGTATCAAGGGGCGGGCACCCTGCCCAACACGATGCGCCCACTATGAGTGTGCCCATCACTGTCGCACATAAGCGAATGTTGTGCCAAGTCTTTGCATATAACCAAACACTTACACAAGTCACATTTAACTGAACGCAGGTGCCCATCACACATAAAGGCACGCCCATACTATGGGTTCAGTTTTTTGACTCTCTTTAGTGCTCCTGACTTGAATACCTGACACCCCAGGCCCCCCTATGTGGTAGAGGTTTTTGGCACGATGGGACATGGAAACCCTAGATTTTGTACACTTCGGAAGTTGTCATCACAGTAGGGCAAGGAAACCCCACCTTCTCCACACTTGGATGCTTCTGTTGCAACAAGGCATGGAATCTCCAAGTTCTGGAGATAGACCAGGTAAGAGGTTTTCACTCTGCCAAGAAATGGAAACCCCGCGTTTGCAAGACTTGGTCAGTTCTTCATCATGCCGCAACATGGAAACCCTCGAGTTCCATAAGTTTGGGCTACTTCGATCATGTTGTGACATGGAAACCCAAGTTCCCTACACCAGGGTCACGTTTTTTCTTGGGAATGAGATGGAGACCCAGAGGTTCCTAGAATTAGGCGGTTTCCCTCATGCCATGAAATAGAAGCCCTCGAGTCCCATGGAATTGGGCAATTCTCTTTCATTCCACGGCATGGAAACCCAAGTTCCCTACACCGAGGTCGTGGTTTCTCTCATGGCAAGAAACGGAAGACTCAAGTTTCCCATAATTGAGTGGTTTTTGTCATGCCATGGAATGGAAAGCCCCATATTCAATAGACTTGGGTCGCTATTCCCTGTCACATGATGACATGGAAACCTAAAGCTCCCCAGACTTGGGTGGCCATTCCATGTCATGCAATCACATGGAAATCTGAAGCTCCCTAGACTTGGGCAGTTCTTCCCTGTCACGCAATGACATGGAAACCCGAAGCTCCCTATACTTGGGCAATAGTTTTAGCCACGATGCAACATGGGAACCCCGTGTTTCCTAGACTTGGGTAGAAAGTTTTGTCATGATGTTAAATGGAAATGCCATGTGTTTCTGCTTACTTGGGTAGAAGTTTCCATCACGCCATGAAATGGAAACCCTGATTTCCCCAAACTTTGACATCTTTTTGTCGCCCCATGACATGGAAATGCAAAGTTCCACAAGAGACATGGAAACCCCAGGTTTCCCAGACTTGGGCAGTTTCTGTCGGTGGTTCCGACTGTGCTATGACATGGAAACCCCAAGTTCCCCAGACTTGAGAAATGGCTTCAAATCACCCCAAGTTCCTAGACTTGTGAGCTGGTTTCCATCATCATGGAAACCCCAAGTTCCCCAAGTTGGGGCTTTGTTGAAAACCTCGAGTTACCATCGTGCTGTAAAATATGGAAACCCATGATTCCATCAAGGTAGGGACATGGAAACCCCATGTTTCCCTAGAGTTGGGCACCACCGGCTTTGGCTGGGCCATGACATGGAATCCCCAAGTTTACCCAAGTTTGGGTACTAGGGCGTGACGTGGAAACCCCAAGTTTTGGGTGCGACATGGAAACCCCAAATTTTGGGTATCGGGTGGAAACCCCAAATTTTTGGTGTCGAGGCATGACATGGAAAGCCAAATTTTTTCCATGCTTGGGTGCCTTTTCCATCACAACATGGAAACCCAAAATTTTGTGCATTGGGGTGCTGCATGGAAACCCCAATTTTATCAAGCTTCGACGCCTTTTCCATTGCAAGAGTGAGAGAGTTTCCAGATTTGTTTGAATAATGTGTGACAAGAGTGAAGCTCTGAATCGAGGTGACAAAGGGTTGAATCTTAGTGGATCATGGCAGTAAGGTCACTCTTCAACTTACAATACCCCATCACGTATTTAAATCATCTACAAAGGATTCTTCTTAACAACCATTTGTAATTAAACTTCAAAGCTTCCCTAACCAAGATGCTTCACAGTCATCGTTTGCAAATGACACGTGCCCCTGGGAGCAGTAAAGCGATGCCCCTACTATGGGTTGAGATATAGTTGAAGAGTGAAATGAACTGCCTCAGCTTGGATTCTGACTTAGAGGTATTCACTCATAATCTGACACATGGTAGCTTCATGCCTATGGCTTTTCAACCAAGCACAATGACCAATTGTGTGAATCAGTGGTTCCTCTCGTACTAAGTTGAACTACTATTGTTGTGCAATTCATCAATAGGGTAAAACTAACCCATCTCACGATGGTATAAACCCATCTCATGTTCCCTATTAGTGGGTAAACAATCCAACACTTGGTGAATTATGGTTCACAATGATAGGAAGAGCCAACATCGAAGGATCAGAAAGCAATGTTGCTACAAATGCTTGGCTGCCATAAGCCAGTTATCCCTGTGGTAACGTTTTTGACACTTATAGATTCAAATTCCAAAAATATAAAGGATCGATAGGCCACACTTTCATGGTTTGTATTCATACTAAAAATAAAAATCAAATGATATTTTACCCTTTTGTTCCACATGAGATTTATGTTCTCATTGATCTCATTCTAGGATACTTGCATTATCTTTTAAAATTTGTGCCACCCTAGACAAACTCCCCACCTAACAATGTCTTCTGCTTAGACCAACCCACCGAAACATGCCTTAAGGCCAAATAGAGGGGAAATTCCCCATCTATGCCCCACGGAATAAGTAAAATAACATTAAGAGTAGCGGTATTTCATTTGTGTCAAAAATGGCTCCCACTTATTCTACACCTCTCAAGTCATTTCACAAAGTTGGACTAGAGTCAAGCTTAACAGGTTCTTCTTTCTTCGCTAATTCTGCCAAGATTATTCCCATAGTTGTGGTTTTGATAGATATTAGACAAGGATAGTGGGAATCTCATTAATCAATTCATGTGCATCACTAATTAGATGACGAAGCATTTGGTTACCTTAAGAGAGTCATAGTTACTCCTGCCAATTACCATGCTTGTTGAATTTATTCACTTTGAAATTTAGAGTACTGGGTAGAAATCACATTGCGTTAGCATCCAAAAGGACCATTGCAATGATTTGTTTTAATTAAATAGTCATATTCCCCTTGTCCATACTAGTTTTGTGTCAATTTTTCGCCGCCTAGGGAAAATCCCCCAATAGGGGGCATTCTTCAACCGTAGCCTAATCAGTATGTGATTCCTCACCCTCGCTGTGATAGTAGCTTGGGCAGACTGTCGATAGCCCATGAGTTGAGGGCGTAGGCCCTTAGGTCCAGCCTTTAGAGCCAATCCTTTTCCCAAAGTTACGGATCCGTTTTTCCGACTTCACTTACCTACATTGTTTTATTGACCAGAGGTTGTTCACCTTGGAGACCTGATGCAGTTATGAGTATGACCGGGCATGAATAGTACTTGGTCCTCCAAATTTTCAAGGGCACTGAGGGTGAACCAAACACCGCAAGACATGCGATGATATTTTAGCTGCTAGACCCTATCTCTGGGTGAACTGATTCCAGGGTGGGCAAGCTGTTAAAAAGAAAAGATAACTCTTCCTGGGCCCCCGAGGACATCTCTGGATATGATAACGTTGTCGCCCACCACCATGTCCCGGTTCGGGAATATTATCCCAATTCCCTTTTGATGCTCATATAGAGTGCACCCTTGATACAAGGCTTCCCCATCTCTTAAGATTGACTAACTCATGTCCAAGTGCTATTCACATGGAACCTTTCCCCACTTCAATCTTCAAAGTTCTCATTTGAATATTTTCTAACACTACCAAGATCCACACTGGGGGCTGATCTACCCAAGCTCAAGCTTGAGGTTTCTCAATGACCCTTGTGTCCTCCTACTCATCGAATCTAGGCAATGGCTCCAATGGTTGAGTATAGGTTTCACACTTCAACACCATCCATTTTTGGAGCTAGTTGATTCGGTAGGTGAGTTGTTACACACTCCTTAGTCGATTTCGTCTTTCGTGACCACTATCTTGTTGTCTCAATCAACCAAAACCCTTTGTGGGATCTTGATGTTGGATTTATGACTTAGATTTGATGCTATGACACAGGGGTTGTCCTTGATGGCAACTCACTCCGATGACAGATCAGAGTTCAAACTCACAGAATTAAGAAAAAGAGGAATACGTAGGTTCTCCATTGACCAAGTGTGTATACACGCTGGTTCGAAATTTCAAAACAGCATATACATAGGCTAAACTTGAGAAAAGTGTATATACACACAGTTTTCACAAATTGAAGTAGCGTACACCTCATAAAATATGATTTAGCTACTTCTATTTGTTGTTGTAGTGTTCTAGGTTCTGGCTTGGGTTCTGGTTACTGCTACTATATTCTGGTTACAACATTTTGAGAAGTGATTGTTTTATTCAGTTTCAGTTGGTGCAAAGGAAATTGTCTGATGCAAATATATTTGATGTTTGATTGATGGTATTGATGGATCTAGTCTGAAAATTTATGAAACGTGGTCCCTGGAATAAAAGAGAAGGTTGTAGACTTCTGTAGGCCAGTACCTACATACTAGTAAACACATCAGCTAGTAAAAGAGCTAGGGGTTGTAGATTCCTTCTAGGAGAAGCTAGAGAATGAGAGAAAGTTGTAGCCTTCTACAAGTAGAATCTTGCATATTGGTATAAGACTGCATTAGTACAAAAATTGTAAAAAGAAGTTTCTTATTAAAAGGAAGATAGAGATGACTATAGCAGGTGGTTTTCACCCACATTGGGCTTCCACCTTATATCTTGTGTTCATGTGTGTGATTGTCTATTCTATTTTTACTACTCCTGGTTATTTTTTATATAGTTCTGATGCATAGATTAAATATCAACATATGAAGAATTAGCTAAATTATAAGTTTACAAGGTATACACTAGTTGCCTTACATACAATTGCATATACATGCAAGTTTCATTAACTGAAGTAGCGTATATGAATTTTAATATGGAAATGAAATATTATTGACTTTCTAATATTGATTCAGCCCCCCTCTCAGTATTATTTCCAACAATTGGTATCAGAGTAGGTCCTTCAGAAGAAGCTTGATCACTTGAAGGAAGATCTATCATCATGAGTAACTACGAAAGAGAGGGATCCATTAGACCACCAATATTTCATGGAAGAAACTTTTTTTATTGGAAGGTAAGAACCACAAATTAGCTTCAATCTCTCGGAACAAATGTTTTGGAAACCATGGAAGGAGGATATACATTTCCATCAGCAATTCCTATAGATATAGCAGGTAAAAAGCAATATGAAACCAATGCCAAGGCCGTCAATACATTATTGGGGAGCTTGTCACAATTAGAATTTGTCAAGGTTATGCAAGTAAAAACTTCCAAAGAAATATGGGACAAGATCGTTCTACGCTATGAAGCAGACAATCAAGTAAAACGTGCAAGACTACAATCTCTCAAAATTCAATATGAAACTCTCAAAATGCACAATTATGAAAGTATAGCTAATTACTTCCTACGTATAGATGAGATTGTTGATTGCATGAAAAAATTGGGTGAAGAGATAAAAGAAGTTACTTTTGTTGAAAAGGTTTTACTATCCTTGTCTACTAAGTTTGAATCAAAAGTTTCTGCCATAGAAGAAAAGCATGATCTTCAGAGTATTACTATGACACAACTGCAATGAATCTTAACTACTTTCGAAATGAGAAAAGGTGGTCCATCAGATATGAGAGAAGCTGCATTTAAAGCTTTAGGAAGAGAAGAGCTCATTGAATCAGGACATATTTTAGAAGGAGAGGAAGAAGCAAATGTTTTCAAGAACCTTCAATGAGGTTATAGAAGATTCAAAGGTAAACTACCTTTCAAATGTTTTACTTGTGGAAGAGTTGGTCATTATGTGGCCAAATGCCCTCATAAATAAAAGTTTGATAAAGGTAAGGAATCAACAAAATATAATAGAAAACAGAATGTAAGTAAGAAGAGCTACTATACGCATGAAGATAGCGATGGTTTATCAAATAGTGATGATGATGAACATAGTAATGATTATAGACTTCTGATGGCTTTTGAAGGTGATGATTTCTTGGATTCTTTAGATGAAGATGACATTTATGAAGTAATCTATATTTAGAAGAAAAGAATATGATTATAGATACTCTGGCATTCCAACTTGCTAAAAGAGAAAAACACAATGAAAAACTAGAGTGTGAAATTGTGGGTCTAAGAAAAGATACTGAGAAAAAAAAATATCTCAATCTAAAATTTGCTAAAGGATCATAAAATTTAGATGAAATTATCAAAGTGTAGTGTTCTCCTCTGATAAAGACAAGTCTTGGATATACTGGAGAAGCATCTCAAGCACAAAAGTTGTCAACCTCTACTAAAAGCTATCTTGATGTAGCAAAGAGAAGTGAACAATTTGACAATATTCAGTAAAGGCATAAAGCATATCACCAAGTAAATTAGGTTCAATCTACTTCAAGGTTGAACAGAGTAAGCTACAAGTAACCTCAGGTAAATCATACTCAATTTGCTTCAAGAATGAATCACTAGGTCAGTAGATTCGATAATCACAAGAACTTCTTTAATGGCTAATGTTTTTGATGTCATATATTTGGACACAACGCTACTCAATGTGTTGCTTACAAGACCATCATGACTAGAGAAGCACGAAATCAAAAGAATGTACTGGGATCATGAAAAGGACCTACAATAAATTTTCTCTTCTTGAAAATGAAATAGAATGCTCTATCTGTAACAACTTCATTCATGAATATTCTGAATGCAGGAGTAAATTTTGGCAAACATCTTAGAAGGAGAACACTTCATTGAGTCCCAAAATATGGAGAAATAAAGAACCACAAATAGAAAGATGTGGTATAGCCTTATTGTAGAAGGACAAGAAAATCAGTGGTACATAGATAGTGGATGCTTGAAACACATGACAGGTAATAAAGAAAAACTTCAGCCATATAATGCCTTAGAAAAGGAAAAGAAGGTCTCATTTGGAAATGACACTCCGGTTGTCATAAAAGGTAAAGGTTTTGTTCTCTTAAAATAAAAGGTTAAAGTTGGTAATGTTATGTATGTTGATGGTCTAAAGCATAATCTACTAAGTGTCAGTCAAATGTGTGATTAAGGAAATGAAGTAGTATTTCGATCAAATGGATGTGTTGTTCGCGAGATTGATACAGGAGAAACAATGATCAAAGGTATAAAAACTCCAAACAACCTATACATACTCAAGGGAGGACAACAACAATGCTACCTAAGCAAAAATGACGAACACTGGCTATGGCACAAAAGATTGGGTCATCTAAGCTTCTCTCAAATAAGAAAAGCATGTAGATTCCAGTTTGTTTGTGATCTTCTCGATATCAACATTCCAGAAAATACAATATGTAAATCATGTCAATTTGGTAAGCAAACTAAAGCACATTTCTTGGAAAAGGAAGAATCAGTTAGTAAGTCTCTTGAACTTGTTCATACTGATTTATGTGGTCCATAAAGGAAAAAGTCACCTCGTGGAGAAGAATACTTTATATTTTTCATTGACGAATTTTCCAGAATGTTTTGGATAGGACTTCTAAAGCATAAAGAAGAAGCAATTGAAAATTTAAAAGCCTTCAAAGCCTTGGCTGAAAATGAATAATATCACAAAATAAAATGCCTCAGATCTGTTTGAGAAGGGGAATTTACCTCGGATGAATTCTTCGACTTTTTTGAAGAACATGGAATAAAAAGGGAATTCTCCACCGCAAGGAATCCTCAGCAAAATGGAGTGGTAGAAAGGATGAACAGAACTGTTCAACAAATGGATTGTGCCATGCTAGATGAGTCTGGAACTCCTACAACCTTTTGGGGTGAAGCTACATTTGCTGCCATCACTATTCTCAACAAAGAAAACGTTCGAGTAAACAACACTCAAAATCCGCATGAACTTTGGTATGGTAAGAATCCTATAGTAAAATACTTCAAAGTTTTTAGAAGCAAATGTTATATCAAAAGGACTAATGAAAAACTTGGTAAGTTTGAACCCAGAGCAGATGAAGGCATTCTCCTTGGTTACTCTTCCCAAAGTAAAGGATATAAGTGCTATAATAAAAGACTCGGGAAAATTATTGAAAGTATTGATGTTGTGGTAAATAGAGCATGAAAAGATGAATGTTGGGTCAAGGCCATGAATGAAGAACTTGAGCAAATTGAAAAGAATAATACTTGGGAATTAGTTTCTATACCTCATGATAAGAATATCATAGGAACCAAATGGATATTTAGAAACAAGCTGAATGAAAATGGTGAAGTTATTAGAAATAAAGCGAGACTTGTTTGTAAAGGATATTATCAACAAGAAGGGATATATTTTGAAGAAACTTTTGCACTTGTTGCTAGGCTTGAAGCCATAAGAACATTCATTACTCTTTCTAGCTTTAAGAAATTCAAAGTATACCAAATGGATGTAAAACTTGTCTTTCTTAATGGAGACTTAGAAGAATAAGTATATATTGAGCAACTAGATGAATTCATCATTGGAAATGACCCAAAACTTGTATGCCAACTCAGAACAGATCCCTATGGTCTAAAACAAGCTCCAAGGGCCTAGTATTACCGTCTTGACAAATACCTCCATCAACAAGGTTTTTCAAAAGGATCAGCTGACAACAATCTATATACAAAGATTGAGAATGATAAAGTGCTAATACTTGTAGTGTACATTGATGATATCATTTTTGGTAGCAATGAAGAAGCCATGAGTCAAAACTTTGCTTTGGTAATGCAACAAAAATTTGAAATGTCCCTACTTGGTGAGCTCACATATTTTCTCAGCCTACAAGTTCAACAAAATAAAGATGGTATTTTTCTATCACAAACCAAGTATCTCAAGTAGATCTTGAAAAAATACGGCATGTAAGATTATAAACTAGTATGTACCCCCATGGTAACAGGATGAAATCTCAGCTCAAATGATGAATTAACAACAGTAAATCAACCAAATTATAGAGCCATGATTAGAAGTTTTCTTTCTCTAATAGGTTCCAGACCAGAAATCATGCATGTAGTAGGAATAGTTGGAAGATTCTAAGCAAATAGAAAGGAATGACACCTTCGGGCAGTCAAAAGGATCTTCAAATATCTTCAAGGAACTCAGAATTTTGGTTTATGGTATCCTAGAGATACATATCTTACACTTCATGCATATACAAATGCAGATTGGGCAGGAAGCATGTATGATAGAAAAAGCACTAGTGGTGGTGCATTCTATATGAGTTCCAGATTAGTGTCTTGGTTCAGTAAGAAACAAAGTTCAATTGCATTATCTATAGATGAAGCATAATATGTGTTATAAACATATTTAGGTACATCAACCCTAAACTTATATGTTGATATATTAGGACTCATCAACCCCTAAAAGAGTTGTTTCATACCATAAAGGAACATAGTCATCTAAATACATCATTCCCCAAAAGTTCCATTTGAGAAACCATCCAGAAATTTCCTAAATTAAACTATACTGACTGCTCCACTGGAAAAATGTGAAGCATACTGAGTGGTACACTGCCAGGGTGCAATGCATACTGTTTAGGCCTTATATAGGGTGTTATGGGCGAGGACGGACAAATTTCCGAGACAGTTTGTTAGTTGGTTGCTCGTGGAATCTTCTAGAAACTTCTCCTGTGTCGCTTGCCTCTCTGAATTCATCCAAGGATGAACAAGGGAACTAGGAAACCATCTCCAATCCCTTATCTTTTGGAACCAATTGTAACAAGTGGAATGACACTAATCAAACCCCATGGATGACTCACACCCTTGCAAAAATCTATAAATTGATCTCCCATCCAAGAGATCAAGAGGGCAGAATGTTGTGAATTGTAAGTAAGTGTTTATAGTTTGTCACTGAGGAGAGAGCATTGTATTCATGTTGGTGTGATCTTGCTATTTCATGAGGTAAAGAAGGATTGAAGCTAGGAGGATGGTGTTGGATTAGACAACTAGGTTGTAATTCTCCTTTATATTAATAAAGCTCTTCAAATTTTCTCCCATATGATTGTGCAATTTTGAATGCTATCATTTGTTCATTATATATTTGATTCTATGGTGTTTATGTTGTAATAGATCATGATGCTTTGACAGTTCTTTGTTGTTGTACTTGTGTAGGTACTCTCCAAGCATGTTAAGTACGGGGAGGAGTTGCAGGACCTACCAAAGGAGAGAGATATCAAGCAATGGATTAAGAGGAAGTTCCAAGTTGGTTCCACTATCTTTCTCTTATCTATTACACATAGGAAAAATCATTGAATTGCTTTAAACTGTTGTTTCTAGGGTAGCTGCCAAACCTAGAGGGTTAGTCATTCGACAAGACACTAATTTTCCCAAACACAAATTGGCGACTCTGCTGGGGAATGAACAGATGTTTGTTTGTTATTATTGTTTGTTTTATGTTCAATTTGATAAACTATAGATAGAGTCTGAAGCTAGCTAGGTAGCTTTCGAACTGCTCTTTCTTTGCAATTGCATAGTAGATGAATTCTGCTTTAGTCAACCTCTGGTTTAGTTTATGAATTAAACATTTGACTTGAAATCACATATATATGCCCTTTTCGTGGCTCAATAACCTCTCAAGACATTCCATCATACTTTGCTCATCATTGTTCAGCAAAACCCAGCTTAATTCATCGAAAATAACTCCACATTTGAGCCAAAACCCATTTTAGTAGCACTCCTTGGACCATCGCACTATCTTCCACTGTGACTCAGTATGCATAGCACCTCTTGAGTGTAGAAAGTGCAATGCATCTCAATTTTTGTGAATCCTTGGTGCGATGATTGACTGAACTCTTTTACCATTTAGAAATTGAAGGTTTTTGACTTGTTTTCAGTTTTGTTTGATTGTTTTGCCACAAATTAATAGTGCCTCTTTAGTGAAGCTTACTTGCATCACTTATTTCAGCCCCACTTATACTAGGATTGTTTAATGTTTCTTATGTATTACTTTATCATTTGCAATCTTTAGTCAAAAGTTGTTTTTTCCTTTTCGATTGATCTTTGTCAAAAGAAGTGTCATAAAGTCGTTCCTCTTTTGAATTTTGAATTGTTGTAAAGTATTCATTCATTAAAGATCAATTGATTTATATGTGCATATGATTTGTATTTTCCTTTAAAGAGTCTTATTTCTTCATCTCTTTAAAATCAAAAGTGTCGTAAAGTCTTCCTTTTTGTTTAAGAGAAATCATCGTAAATCATCGCTTTTATGAAAAGAGATTTTTCATTGTTTGTGCATTAATTTCCTTTCTATATCATTCACATTAAGGGAAAATGAAAAGAAATACATGCATTTTTCATTATTCATATTAAATTTTGTGAATGCTTGATAGGAATAGCTAGGGAAATTGCATTAGGTGTTCTCTTTGCTCTTTGTCAAAGACCTTTTTGCTCTATCCTTTAGTAGCTAAGGTTTTCATCATTCAAACTAAATCAAAAGTTTGTTTATCATGATAGTTTCATTTTAGGAATTGCGAACATACTTCACATGGTGAACCTTGAAAGGAAAATTTTAAGCAGGATCAACTTAAATTGAACCTCAATTAACTTAACAACACTTTGGAATTTAATGCAACACACATAGAGGTCTAGACTAGAGACGTGTTCCGGCATCGTTAAAACTAGTGGCTATCATTTTCATTGAAGGTTGGGTGATTCCTCCTCCTTGATATGACAAGTGCTAGCATGGACTTGTGCTCCCCGTACCGCCGTGTATATACTGGGAGACCACAATAGGCTTAAATCCTTTATCCATAGGAAACTAAGTTTGCCACCTTATGGATTGCAATGCACTAAACACAACATTCGGGAAGATTGGATACATAAGTCCTTGGTAATTTCTCTTTAATTTATCACCAAGGTGTATATTGCAGTTTTGCGATTGGTTTGGTAAACCCTTTGTCTAGTTTCTCCAGAGTAGTCATTTTCATTCATTTTTGACTCCTTAAACGAAAAGGTCCATCTGAGCAATTTTCCTTTCAGGCTCATTAAAAATTGAAGGCGACTAGAGTCATCTTTAGCTTTTCCTTGAATCTTTAAAACTGAAAAAGAAAAGTTGCATCTAAAGTGTCGTTAAAACTAATTGATCACAAATAACATCCATATTCCTTAGTTGATCTTAGGCTGAGACATATGGCGAAAAATCTGGAGTCCACTGATCAAGGAATCCTTTTTTATGGGAATCCTAGTCCTTTTCCTTCTTTTAGAAATATTGATGCTCCTTATATGGCTACATTGTCCCTTCCAAGATTTACCATTGGTTTGCTAGTATGGTTGTTTTGAACCTCCTTGGTTCAAAATGTCGTGATTTCTTCACAATCGAGTATACCTCCAACTGGACAAAATAAACTTCCAGTTGATCCTAAAGTTAACCCTTTGCCTTCTTCCTTGTTTTTTTCTCCCTCCCCCTCTTCCTCTTCGCTTGGTGAAATTATTGGTACTAGTAACCAGGTGGCTAAGAAGAATAAGAAAGGGAAGAAGAAGAAGAAGAAGAAGAAGTCAATTCAGCAAGGGGGAAACCAAGCAACCATTGCTCTAAATGTAACATTTGATGAAAATTCGTCCATTAAGCCTCACAAAGTCAAATATCCATGCAAACTTTGTGAAGGAGACCATCTTCTTCAAAATTGTCCTGATATTCCATGGATCTTAGAAGAATGGTCTTCCTGTTCACATCATTCTGTGTCATCAACTTCTGGAAATCATGTGGTGACACACCATCAACTAGTGATAGTAAAGTTCATGGAAAGAAGGGAAAAGTCAAATTTGCATGTAGGTTATGTGAAGGGAATCACCCCATTCACATTTGTCCCTATCTAGATGAAGCCAAGAAAGTGTTGGATAATCGTCCTACTTCACCACAGTGACTCCAATCTAGTTATAGGAAACTCTCCCTAAATCCTTCACTGGTTGATAAACCGATTGACCAAAATCAACTATCAATCAAAACCACTCTCTCTAAAAGTGAATCTAATGAGTCTATGTCTAACCCATATCAATAGGTGGAGGCAACAGTTGACCTGATTTCACCTTCAGCAAATCGTACCTTTTCCGAAGAGAGTGAAAATGATACCACTCAAGTTCTTTTTGTTACTTCGGATTCTAATGAGCTTGGGGGAAATCTGCCTATTCCATCAAGATGGGAGGAAAATCCTCTAGTTCTCGTAACTCAAGGGGTTAATTCTCTCATTTCTATGGTACCCACTCCAAGTAGTCTAGTCACTTCCTTTGATTGGAATTGACTGGCAAGATCTTGCCTTCCTTCTTATGTGCCTTTCCAGATCATAGTACAAGTTTGTAAAATGATGGTATCTAGCACTATTATAGATGAAGGTGCATCAATGAGTATCCTTTCCTCAACTACTTGGCAAGCACTCGGTTCGCCACCGATTTCACCCGTTACACAGAATTTGTTGGGCTTTAACAAAGGAACCAATTGACTGTTAGGGATCCTTCCTCAATTACGTATCACTTTGGGAGGAAAACCCATTTATCTAAACATGATGGTAGTCCCAGGATCTTTAGATTACAATTTGCTTCGTGGGCGTGACTATGTTTATCACATGGGAGCTATTGTTTCAACACTCTTTCAAGTGATTTCTTTCCTGCATGAAGGCAGTATTGTCACCGTTGACCAACTTTCATTTCCTGGTCCAAATATGGCTCCTAGTCAACCATATTCCCTAAATGGTCCTTTTGTACTACTGGTATCATCCTTGCCACAGATTAATTATGTGGAAACCTGTTCCATACCTACATCGACTGACGATCAATTCAATGATGTTGTACATTATGTACTAGGGGCATTGGAACCATATCTCTCCTTCCTGACCACTTATGAGTTCTGAACAAGGGTCTCCAAGGATAGTTCATTGTCTTGTGTCGACCTCATTAAAAAATGAAACCAAGGGTCTCTGAGGATAGTTCCTAGTCTTGTGTCAACCTCGTTAAAAAATGAACCCAAGGAGTCTAAGGATAGTTCCTAGTCTTGTGTCAACCTCATTAAAAAATGAAACAGTGAGTCCGAGAATAGTTCTTTGTCTTGTGTCAACCTCATTAAAAATTGAAACCAAGGACCTTCAAGGATAGTTCCTAGTCTTGTGTCAACCTCGTTAAAAAATGAAACAAGGATCCCTAGAGAAAAGTTCCAAGTCGAGTCTCTGATTAGATCTCGTAAAATCCCAATTGAGTCTTTCACTTGATCTCATAAAATAAAATTCATTCCATCCACCTGATAGCCATGAGTAGTCTACTTAAGTGAATGTAATGAAGCTTGGTGGACATGCACCTAATGTTCAAGATAAGTTTCCCTGTAGGTTATGTGATTGGTCTATCACACCATTCAACTTTGTCTATATGGAAAAAGCTAAAGAGCTGTTGGATAACCATCCCCCTTCATCGCATTGACTTCCATTTGGTTACGGGAGACTCTCCCTTTCATCAAGCTGAGGGCATGCAAATCAACTCAAGCATAATTTTTCGTTTCAAGCTTGTGTAAACATGAAATTGAATCCAAGCATAGTTCCCTATGGTTCAAGCTTGTCCAAAAATGAACCCATTTCCATTTTAACCCTCGTGATTGCCATTTTATCAACCTCTTTTATCAGATGAGCATTGGTTGTTTCATTACATCACCACCATCTCTTTTGGCCGATCATACACTTTCACTTGGTTGTTTTTCCCTTTTTTTAGGAATGGTTGCAATGAGTGGTCTTATTAGCCAACCTCTTCACAAAAATAAAAATTCTTTGAGAAGTTCCAACATCATCGGAACTAGTTGCTACCCTAGACACCACTTGTTCCTCAAAATAGAGTCCTCTTTAAACCCTTTTCAGAATCTCTAAAGATGAAAAGGTTGTCGAGTGTTTATCTTTTCCAGCTCGTTAAAGTATTGGAAACATCATCCTTCTTGTATTATTTTATCCTTTTTCGGACCTGAGGGATTAATTTAGAAAAAAAACTCATGGAGTTTTCTTTTTGTCCCTTTTCAAACTCTCTAAAAATGAAAGAGGTAGAGTTATCATTGTCGTTAAACTCATTAAAATAATAGCAAAAACTTGTCCATCTAGATGAGATCAAATTTCAATGTCACTAGACTTGTTAAAATATTAAATATCGACAGGTTTTCCCAAAGGGTGAATTATAGAACAAGCATATGTTATCTTCCTCAATCTTGACAAAAATAAAGAGGTACTGGTTAGCAATGACTAGGGAAAAAAGGAAAAATCTTGAAGAATTTATGGTAGCAAGTCGATCTTGAACATGACACTTTCACTTCATCTCCATGATTGAGTTGGGTTGGGTTATTCCATTCACTGGTTATCATACCATCCATCTTTTGGGGTTAATGCTACCAATTCATCTCAGTTTCACCAACATGTTCAAGAGAAGTCATTCAGTTGAGAAGACATCATTCAGTTAATGTCTCATACACTGCAATACCTCCAACCTTCATTTTTCATGACGACCATTCCTGAACATTGTGTCGTCAGTTCATTTTCACCTCCAGAAATCATTTGCTTCATTTCGTGCCGTAGATGTGGGATACATCAAGGCCCTCATATGACGAGTCACTTCTTGTTGACATCAGCTCATTATCCAAGAAGTTGACTTTGAAATACCCTTCTAGTGCTTTGAAGCTTGTTTACATCAATGGCAAGTTTCTCACTTCTGGCGACAGGTTGACATCAATGGCCTTCGACCGAAAGATTTTGCATGGTGTTCAACATTAGATCATGTATTCACACCACGTCAAATGTATTATAGTACCTTGACAATCATCATCATTATTGGTGATCCATCTCGCATATGTTAACATCTCACATCATTGGCTGGTAATCAAGTGATGTCTTTCCATGTTTGACCTCAGAACATCTATTCACATGGTTTGACTTGTACATTGAGCGAAGATTGAATGAGTTTGAAGATCTCGGATCTAGTTTCATCCATCCAATCTATGATATATTCAGGGATATTAAAATGTCAAATGTACAAGGCTCTACACAGATGGTCATCCTAATCATAGATTGCGACTTTATATCTGTATAATCGCAAGTCTGTATCTACAGACGACTATCTGATCTATGTACATGAAATGAAATTTATAAAGCTAAGCATGGGAATGACTCCCTCAGGTTTATCATGAAAATAATATTATCATGATGTATTGTAGTTTAACTTATGCAGGTCACCTCCCACTTTGAAACTTCGGATCCTCATGATAAAGCATTTCACCCAACATGAATATTTACGACCTCATGCTTTAGGGGGCAACTGTTATAGACATATTTGGGCACATCAACCCCAAACTTACATGTCAATATATTAGGGCTCATCAAACCCTAAAAGATATTTTCCATACCTTAAAGGAACATAGTCATCTGAATACATCATTCCCCAAAAGTTCCATCAGAGAAACCATCCAGAAATTGCCTAAATTGAACCATACTGACCACTCCACTAGAAAAATGTGATACATATTGAGTGGTACACTGCCAAGGTGTGATGCATACTATTCAGGCCTTATAAAGGGTGTGATGGCCGAGGATGGACAAATTTCTAAGACAGTTTGTTAGTTGGTTTATCATGGAATATTCTAGAAATTTCCCCTGTGCCACTTGCCTCTCTGAATTCACCCAAAGATGAAAAAGGGAACTAGGAAACCATCTCCAATCCCTTCTCTTGTGGAACCAATTGTAACAAGTGGAATGGCACTAATCAAACCCCATGGATGACTCACACCCTTGATCTATAAATTGATATCCCATCGAAGAGATTAAGAGGGTGGAATGTTGTGAATTGTAAGTAAGTTTTGATAGTTTGTCATTGAGGAGAGAGCATTGTATTATTGTTGGTGTGATCTTTCTATTTGATGAGGTGAAGAAGAATTAAATCTAGGAGGATGGCATTGGATCAGATAACTAGGTTGTAACTCTCCTTTCTATTAATAAAGCTCTTCATGTTTTCTCCCATATGATTGTGCAATTGTGAATGATATCATTTGTTCATTATATATCAAATTTTGTAATGTTTATGTTGTAATAGATAATGATGCTTTGATAGTTCTTTGTTGCTATACTTGTACAGGTACTCTCCAAGCATGTTAAGTACGGGGAGGAGTTACAGGATCTGCCAAAGGAGAGAAAGATCACGCAAGGGATTAAGTGGAAGTTCCAGGTTGGTTCCACTATCTTTCTCTTATATGTTACACATAGGAAAAATCATTGAATTTCTTTAAACTATTGTTTCTAGGGTAACTGCCAAACCTAGAGGGTTAGTCATTCGACAAGACACTAATTTTCCCAGAAACATTATGTGGTTGTTACATCTTGTTGCACAAAACTCCTTTGGATGATGCAACATTGCAAGACATTCAGATCACATGTACTCCACCCATCCCCATTCTATGTGATAATACAAGTGCAATCACTATTTCAAAGAATCCAGTCATGCATTCCAAGGCCAAGCACATACCCATCAAATATCACTTTCTACATGAACAAGTGCTTGAACAAAAGGTCAAATTAGAGTATATTCCCTCCAAAGAAGAGGTTGTTGATATATTCACCAAAACACTGCCTAGAGAGACATTTGAATATCTCAGATAGAAGGTGGGAGTAGTTGATGCATCATCTTGTTGTTGAAACTTATCTGTTTCAAAGAAACATGGTTATACACAAGTTTTATGAAGCATATCCGCATACATACGCCAGTTGCTGAGTGTACAATCGCGTATATGTTGGTTTGAAGAAAAGTAGTGGGCCAGACTCAGGATGAAAGGAATCTGAAATGGTTCTATCAGTGGTCATCTGACATAGGTTTAGGGGGAGCATATACTTCTAATAATGAATTCTTGGCATTATTTTAGAATATCTTGGTAAAAATTCACAGTTGTTTTTTATTCAGGTGGAACAAGTTTAGGAGGAGATCATGGTTGCTAGTCTGGATGGTGATTGATAGATGTTGTTGATGATAGTTTCTAATGAATATCATGGTTTTGTTTCAGATATTTGGTCTCTATGTCATGTATACCTTTTGATGTCAAGGTAATGAAACAACCTATTTTTCCCCCACTATGCATGGGATGGATGATGTAATGTTCTTGTTTTGACATATACCCACTTGGTTGGGTGGATGAGTCAAAATTGGTATATCCCCACTTGGTTGGGAGATGGATGTATGTATGAGTCATTGGTGATAGGAAGGTCATTTATGATGTATGTATAGAGTCATATTTTTTTAGACCTTGATTATAATTAGGGGGAGCATGGAGCTCAATCAGAGAATTCAACACGTACTCAGGGGGAGAATAACCCTTTGCCCTTGATGACAAAAGGGGAGAGTGACTTGGGGTTACCATCAAGTCCAAAGAGGGAGATTTTTGGCATTGTGACTGAGATTTGGTGCTATGAAATAGGTTTTTTCCTTGATGGCAACTCACTCAGATGACAAATCATAGTTCAAACTCATAGAATGAAGAAAAAGAGGCATACACAGGTTCTCCATTGACCAAGAACATATACACACTGGTTTGACATTTCAGAACAACGTATATTTAGGTTAGCCTTGAGAAAAGTATGTATAAATGCAGGTTCAACACATTGAAGTAGCATAGACCTCATAAACTATGCTCTAGCTACTTCTGTTTGCTACTATAGTGTTCTAGGTTTTGGCTTGGGTTCTGGTTACAACATTTTGAGAAGTGATTGTTTGATTCAATTTTGGTTGGTGCAAAGGAAATTGGTTGATGAAGATATATTTGATGTTTGATTGGTGTTATTGATGGATTGAGTCTGAAAATTTATGAAATGTGATCCCTGGAAGAAAAGAGAAGGTTTTAGCCTTCTGTAGGTCAGCACCTACGTACTAGTAAACGTATCAGCTAGTACAAGAGCTAGGGGGTTGTAGCTCCCTTCCAAGAGAAGCTAAAGAATGAGAGAAGGTTGTAACCTTCTACAGGTAGAAGCTTTCATACTGGCATAAGATTGCACCAATACAAAAATTGTAAAAATAAGTTTCTTATTAAAAGGAAGATAGAGACTATTGCAGCAGGTGGTTTTCACCCACATTGGGTTTCCACCTTATATCTTGTGTTCATGTGTGTGATTGTATATTTTGTTTTTACTACTCCTGGTTACTATTTATATGGTTTTGATGCACATATTAAAGATCAACATATCAAGAATTAACTAAATTATAATTTTATAGGATATATGCTAGTTGCCCTACATACAGTTGTGTATACACACAAGTTTCATTAACTGAAGTAGCATATATGAATATGAATATGGAAATGAAATATTATTGAATTTCTAATACTAATTCACCCTCCTCTTAGTATTATTTCCAAAACTCGATTAGTGCATAATTCAGTACCGTAACTTGACTTTTGGTTCATCCTGCATTACCAGTTCTCCTTACCAAAAGTTGCCCACATTGAGCTCTTGATTCCATGGCACGATGCAATGGAGCAAGTGCACCCTCTTACCTATTTAAAGTATGAGAATAGGTCCAGGGTGTTATGTCCCCAATGCCTCTAATCATTTGCTTTACCCAATAAAACTCGCACGTGAGATCCAACTATACTGAGGGAAAGTTCGAAGGAAACCAACTACTAGATGGTTCGATTAGTATTTCACCCCTATACCCAAGTGAGATGAACGATTTGCATGTCTGTATCACTACGAGTGTCCACCAGAGTTTTCTCTCACTTCACCCTGCTCATCTATATTTCACCATATTTATAGTCCCAATAGGTGTGCTTGCACTTGAAACCTTCACATAATCTCAAGGTTAGTCAACGATGCACTCCCCCAGAGAGGGGATCTTGCTTGTCAGCTTCCTTGTGCCTCACAGGTTTTCAAACCTACTGACTTGCACACATGTTAGACTCCTTGTTGCGTGTTTCAAGATGGGTCAAATGGAAAGCCCGCCAACCAACACCACGAGTGCATAGGTGCACATGACCCACCACAAGGGCACACACTTCGTTCCTCGACCACTGAAATGAAAAACTGATAGGTAGTAATCCACCCGTGCTTGTGACGATGTAAAAGCCCATGTTGGTTTAGACCTCAAGTCAAGCAGTGGACCAGCTTGAGTTGTTCCACATCTGACCGAGACGCATCAATAGCCTCCATCTACTTCCCTCTGAATAATTTCAAACACTCTTTAACTCTCTTTTCCAACTCATTTTCATCTTTCCCTCATGGTACTTGTTTGCTATCAGCCTCTCACCCATATTTAGCATTAGACAGAATTTACCACCCAATTGCGGCTGCATTCCCAAACAACCTAACTCCCTGACAAAGCCTGGTGACATGGTAGGGTCCTGCCCAACAGGGCTATCACCCTCTCAGGCACCCCCTAGCAAGGGACTTGGCCTAGTTCTGCTGCTAAGGACACTTCCATAGACTACAATTTAGGTGATGTTGCCGCCCAATTTTCATGTTGGGCACTTTCTGATTCGCTCAGTACTACTAGGGGAATCCTTGTAAGTTTCTTTTCCTCCACTTAATTATATGCTTAAATTCAGTGAGTGTTATCACCTGAGATGAGGTCACAAGTGGGAGCTAAATCTATCCTACCCGATGGGAGGAAAAGAGAGAGAAAAAAAAGTTCGATCGATGCCACAAAAATCTCGCATCAGCTAATGCCAACTGCCCAACCAAGGGGACAAGATCACCACTCGTTGATGCACGGACCGCATTTTAGCCAACCACACTGCATTAGGCATGAACAACCAGCTCAAATGCTCCCTAAGATATTGTAGGGAGTGCGTTTGAATGGGATGTGATGCTCAGACAAACATGCCCTTGACCAAGGCCTCAGGTGGAAATTCACGGGATTCTGCAATTCACACTAAGTATACATTCTTCATCATAAGAAGAGCCAAGATATCCATTTCCGAGAGTCGTTTCCATGTATTACTGACAAATCTACTGCAACACTGAATAGGGGCACCCCCCACGATAAATGTAAGGCTATGGTTCAAAAGGAGGAAAGGAAGAAAAAAACATGAAAGAAAAAGAAACAAAGGTGTCTACCCCCCACAAGAGGAGGCTCAAAGAGAGAACAATATTCCCGAGCCCCATGCCCTTGCAAAAAGGGGATAAATGGATGGAATAAAAATTGAGAAGGACTAGGGTGGCCACCATAGGAGCTCGCACTACTTTTAATCCTTCCTGAGCACCAGTCCACAACAATTCCCCCTTTTCTCCGTAAAGATGGGGACTGAAAGGAAGAATGGAAGAAAAAAAGGTGAAAGAAATAAAGATCATACGTGACTACTAGCTCACAAGGGGGGCTCAAGCAAAGCACAAGCCTTTCAAGCCCTGTTCCTTTGCAAAAGGGTGGAATTGAAGGGGACGATGATCGAGAATGTCTAGGGTGGCCACCCCGAGAGCTTGCACTGTGTTTCTTCCTTCCTGAACACCAATCCATAGAAATCCCACCTTTTCTCCATAAAGCTAAGGGTGAAAAGGAATAAGGGAAGAAAAAAACATGAAAGAAAGAGATATCAAACGTGGCTACTGACCCACAAGGGGAGGCTCAAATAGAGAACTAGCTTCCCCAACCCCATGCCTTTACAAAAAGGGGGAAAATGCAGGGAATGACTATTGAGAAGGACTAGGGTGGCCACCCCGGGAGTTCACACTCCATTTCGTCCTTCCTAAACACCAATCCACAATAATCCCACCTTTTCTCCATAAAGCTAATGGAAAAAAGGAAGAATGGAAGAAAACAACATAGAATCAAGAGATATCAAACATGGCTACCAGCTCACAAGGGGAGGCTCAAACAGAGAACAAGATTCCCCAACCCCATGCCTTCACAAAAATGGGGGAACAGGAGGGGATGGGAATCTAGAAGGACTAGGGTGGCCACCCCACGAACCCGCATTACTTTTCGTTCTTCCCGAGCACCAATCCAAAAAAATCCCACCTTTTCTCCATAAAGCCAAGGGCCAAAAGGAAGAAGGGAAGAAAAAAACATGAAAGAAATAAATATCAAACGTGGCTACTGGCTTACAAGGGGAGGCTCAAACAGAGAACAAGCTTCCCAAACCTCGTTCCTTTGTAGAAAGGGGGGAACTACAAGGAGCACGTTAGTGAGAGGTAAAAAACCCCCCAACCTTATACAAGGCTTCAAATGACAAATACACTAATAGAAAACCCAACCCGCTATCGCATCCATTCATGTACAAAACATCCAACAAACTTTCCAGCGAGAAAGTCAATGACGTTCAAGAATCAAACTCCAAAGAGGAGTTGTCATAGGCTGACACTCATTGTTGGAGAAAGCCATGAGCCACAAATACATTGATGGTGCAAGGCCACTAAAGAGAGGGATGTCCACAAATCGTACACCACGAAACCAAGAAATGACCAAGTCATACAAAAACCCACAATCCAAAGGGAGAAAAAAAGACACAACCCACTACTTCTTTCCTTAAAAGGGGAGTGGCTCATTAGAGGATGAGGAATTCCCTCGATGGAAAAGGCATGAGATAAGAATTCCACCTTATGCCCATTGGCGGTGAAAATTGTGATCTCGATGGAGCTCAAACTGAGTGAGGAGTTTTTCATTACCTAGACACCCAACCCTTCCATGAGGGCATATCGAGGAACAGTCGGGAGGACTAGGGTGGCCAACCCAACGAGTTGAACTGCTCTTCATCCATCTCATATTGACCCCACCCTGACAATTTCCTCTCACAAAAGGTTTGACGTACTAGGCACGTGTACAAATACTCCCTTGACCCAACCACTAGTAAAAATGCTCACCCCAATACATAAACCACCACCGCCTTTTTGAGAGAACCAACTATGGAGGCTTGTACCCTTGGCTCATGCCTTCGAACGAATAAAAGACCGATCACCACCTCTATGAATGATTCTAAATTTATCCATCATATTTCACAAGCACCTCAACTGTAGTAACCATGCCTCGCTAATCAGATCATCGAAGATGGATCCCAAGAAACAAGCTTTCGAACCCCCTACAGAAACACAGTGGGGGAAAGAAAAATAAAGGATGGGTGGGAAAAGAACAAGCATGGCTTGCAAGCACACACGACAAAACAAGCATGACCTCAAGACAAGCAACCAACAATGTTCCTGCCAAACACTAAACCCGCTCACCTAGAGACAGACCACACAGGCCCACATTGAAATCAAAACTCACCCAAACTGAACCAAAAAGAAAACCCTTGTTGTCAATGATCTGACTCTAGGTTCACCTATAGTAACCTTATTACGACTTCTCCTTCCTCTAAATGATAAGGTTCAATGAACTTCTCACGATGTCAATGACAACAAACCTCCATCATCGATGCAATTCGAACACTTCACTGATCATTCAATCAGTAGGAGTGATGGGCGGTGTGTACAAAGGGAAGGGACGTAGTCAACACTAGTTGATGGCATACGCTTACTAGGAATTCCTATTTGAAGACCAATAATTGAAATGGTCCATCCCCATCATGGTGCAATTTGAGAAGATTTCTTGATCCCCTTGAACAAGGAAGAAAAACTTGTAGGCTACATCAGTTTAATGTTCGTACATCCAAGAACATCTAAGGGAATCACAAACCTATTATTTGCTCAAAATTCCATGTCCTAAATGGCCATAGTCCCTCTAAGAAGTTGGCTTCGAAGGGGAACCTCCACATAGCTAGTTAGCAGGCTGAGGTGTCATTCGTTATCGGAATTAAACAGACAAATCGCTCCACCAACTAAGAGCAACCATGCACCACCACCCATAGAATCAAGAAAGAGCTCTCAATTTGTCAATCCTCACTATGTCTAGACCTGGTAAGTTTCCCCGTGTTGAGTCAAATAAAGCTGCAAGCTCCACTCATCGTGGTGCCCTTCTATCAATTCTTTTAAGTTTCAACCTTACGACCATACTCCCCCCAGAACCCGAACACTCTGGTTTCTCAGAAGGTTCTGGTGGAGCCCTTAGAGAAACATCCACCGATCCTTGGTCAGCATTGTTTATGGTTGAGACTAGGATGGTATCTGATTGTCTTCAAGCCCCCAACTTTCTTTCTTGATTAATGAAAACATCCTTGGCAAATGATTTCGCAGTTATCTGTCTTTCATAAATCCAAGAATTTCACCTTTGACAATGAAATATAAATGCCCCCGATAGTCCCTATTAATCATTACTTTGGTCCCAAAGGCCAACATAATAGGACTAGACTAATATCACATTATTCCATGCTAATGTTTTCAAAGCATAAGCTTGCTTTCAGCACTCTAATTTTTTCAAAGTAACAATGCCGGAGCCACAACCTAGCCAATTAAGGCCAAGAGCATGCCGCTGACAAAATTAATGAAAGGGAAAGCGCGCACAGAGTAGGCAAACCGACCTTTATGACCCAATATCCAACTACAAGCTTTTTAACTGCAACAACTTAAATATATGCTATTGGAGTTGGAATTACTGTGGCTACTAGCACCAGGCTTGCCCTCCGATGGATCCTCGTTAAGGGATTTATATTGTACTCATTACAATTACTAGACTCAATGAGGCCAATATTGTTATCTATTGTAACTACCTCTCCATGTTAGGATTGGGTAACTTGCATGCCTGCTGCCTTCCTTGGATGTGGTAGCCATTTCTCAAGCTCTCTCTTCGGAATCGAGCCCTAATTCTTCATCACCCGTCACCACCATGGTATGCTTCTATCCTACCATTGAAAGTTGATAGGTAAAAAACTTGAATGAAGCATCGCCAACATAAGGGTTGTGCAATATGTCGAGTTATCATGATTCAGCAGAGAAGCAGGCAAGCTTGCACCAACATTTTATCTAAAAAATGTATCCCTTCCAAAGAGTTGAGACTTGGTGCACATATTATCTATAGAATTACTACAGTTATCCGATTAGTATGGTACCATAAAAAAAATATAACTAATTTAGTGATCCATCCACAGTTTCATAGTCTGAATTATTTCATACTTAGATATGCATGGCTTAATATTTGAGACAAGCACAGGAATACTTGCAGGATCAACCAGGTAGTACACTCCTAGTTCAAAGGGAATTCTGGGTGTTCTCTTACCAAGAGACACCCTGAACACCCATCAAGTCAAAGAGAGATCAAAATATCATGTAAAACTTGTATGCCTTGCACCTCTCGCATCCCAAGAAGGAAACACACATAATATGCCGAGGACATGGTGAAACGTTGGGTAGACCTACAAAGTCACAAAGCACCAAGGCCATTTCAGAGTTTTCAACCACACCCCAACCAACATGAAAATGAGCGATCACTCATCCACTCCCTTAGAAATTCCTCCAAAAACCACCACGCCCCGTATCAAGGCCACTTAGGAGTCCACCCACATAGTAGCAATGGTGGACCTCGATCTCCCGATCACCTGTGACAGCTTCGATGCAAAGGAAATAAATGGAGGATGACCAACCATGCAACCTATATATTATAAATGAGCCCCAATCTTCCTCACCCCGCATCGAGGCTACCTAGGAGTCCACTCGGATAGCAGAAATGGTGGACCTCGATCTCCCGATTGCCTATGGTAGCCTCGATGCAAAGGAAAAGGATGTAAATAAAAAGACAACAACCAATCACAAATCCTATCTTAGAGAGGCCATCAAACCTCCCCGCCCCCATCGATGCCACTTAGGAGTCCACCGTGACATCAGAAATAGTGGACCTCAATCAGATGATCACCTCCAATGACCTTAATGCAAAGGCAAAGGAAGGAAATAATACAAGACAAATCGAGCCTGCAACGTCCCTTAGAAATGCCCCCCAATCCTCACCTCCCCGCCCAAAGGACACCTAGGAGTCCACCTATATAGAGACAACAATGGAACTCGATTTCATGATCACCTGCAGTAGCCTCAATGCAAAGGCAAAGGAAGGAAATAAAACAAGATTGACTGAGCCCACAACCTCACTTAGAAATGCCCCACAAACCTCCCCGTCGTGCACTGAGGCCACCTAGGAGTCCAATTGGAAAGCAAAAATGGTGGACCTCAATCACTTGAATTCCACTTCTACCTACTGGGAATATCATGGAAAACATTACTGCTCATCTGCTACTGAGTGGGTTTGGAGAGACGATGAAAACTGGCCACCCTAAAAATGACCCAAGGCCATTCTTTGGGCAAACCCAAAAATATGACTCGATTACCAACCCACCTTTCACATGAAAAGTAAACCCCTCCCCACCAAATAAGGAGGTGGTGAACAATATAACAAGGAGCCCATTTCAATGGAGCCACACATGGCTGCCCACTCCTATCAAAATTTTGTATTCGCAACAACCAAGGGACACGATAGCAACATGGGCATGACAGAGTTTTGGGGCTTCCATCTGGGACAACAAAAGTGAAGGAACAAATGAGTGCCCTAAAAACTTATCATTTTTATCATTTGAATGGGCATGAGGGACAAGGATGAGCATGGCCAACATTACCACTCATGAGCTACTAAGTGGGCATGGAGAGAATATGAAAATTGGCCACCCTACAAATGACCCAAGGCCATCATTTAGGTAAAGAAAAAAAATAACTCAACTACCAACCCACCATTCACACGAAAAGAAAACCTATAACTTGTATCATTTGGATGGGCATGAGGGACCAGGACGAGCTAGGGAGCCACACCACAAAAACCCATATAACTCAAAGAACTTAGAGAGTAGAAGGGGAATTGTTAATTTATGCCTCTTGGGACGAGTATGGCCAACATTACTACTCATGTGCTACTAAGTGGGGATGGAGAGAGGATGAAAACTGGCCACCCTACAAATGGCCCAAGGCCATTCTTCAGGCAAACCCGAAAACATAACTCAGTTACCAACCCAACTTTCACATGAAAAGCAAACCTATAACTTGTATCATTTGGATGGGCACGAGGGACCAGGACGAGCTAGGGAACCACACTGCAACAACCCATACAAATCCAAGAACTTAGAGAGTAGAAGGGGAATTGTTCATATATGCCTCTCGGGATGAGCATGGCCAACATTACTACTCATGTGCTACCGAGTGGGGATGGAGAGACGATGAAAATTGGCCACCCTACAAATGACCCAAGACCATTCTGCAAGCGAACCTGAAAAAACAACTCAATTACCAACCCAAATTTCACACGAAAATAAAACCTATAACTTTATCATTTTGATGGGCATGAGGGATCAGGATGAGTGAGGGAGCCACACCACAAAAACCCATAAAACTCTAAGAACTTAGAGAGCAGAAGAGGAATTGTTCACATATTCCTCTTGGGACAAGCATGGCCAACATTACCTCTCATCTCCTACCGAGTGGGGATGGATAGAAGATGCGAATCGGCCACCCTACAAATGTCCCAAGGCCATTATTAAGGCAAACCCCAAAAAACAACTCAATTACCAAACCACCTTTCACACGAAAATCCGACCGAGGGACCAAGATGAGCATGGCCAAAATTACCGCTCATGTGCTACTGAGTGGGGATGGAGGGTAGATGAAAATCGGCAACCCTACAAATGACCCAAGGCCAACCTTCAGGCAGACTTGAACAAACATCTCAATTACCATCCCACTTTTCACATGGAAAGCAAACTGTACTGGACCTGCCTGAACGAGTTTACATAGGCACCCTCATAGGACCTAACCTATCACGTCCATACCCTGGTGGTAATATTCCAATTGTAAGATGGGGGTGTGGCATCACCACCCATTTTCATTCATTCATTACCATTATTCAACACAAGTACACAATGGATATAACTCGGCAAGGGAAACTCCCTGTAGAGGTGCCCACCGGTCACCTCCACCATTTCTCCATTTAGAACTTCGTTCACCATCGTGTACCCATCATTTCATTGCCCATTCATCGCTGCTGGGTTATGTCACCCACCCGATGCACACCCGTAGCTCACCTCACCATCGCCACCAACTGACCACATGCAACTATTAACTCATCCATCACACCGAAATCCCTCTCTCATTTTCCAACTCAGCGTGCCAAACATGTGCCAACCCGTGGGTCACCTGACTCACCTTTGGGTGCGTCCCCACCGTTCACACTACCAACGATCCAACTTGGCATTCCTTTGTTTGTTCCACTTAACTATCCCACACAGCCGACTTGTCTATTTAGCCTGCCCGACATGCACACCTGGCTCACTGTTCAACCCGTCTAGGTGCTTCCACCCGAACTCACCCAGCTCATCCTTGCCACGCGCCCATGGCATAATTGTCACACCTCGTGTGTGCTCACCTAGCCTACAACAAACCCATTTTACTTCACTTACCCATTCGGTCACCTGTCGGACCTCGTGTGCTCATCGTTCACCTGCAACCAACCTGTGATACCTCTGCCACCTGACCTATGGTTCAACCCACCACTCAACCTGCACCTCGACTTGCTGGTCCTGCCACCCAAATGACTCACTTGATATGCGAGCTCATTTTCCTACGGCTCTGTGCTTTGGCCCAAGAATATACCTACAATTTGCCAAGTTTCAGACTCCTCTAAGTAGCTCACACCCTTCACTTACATGAACACTTGAAAGCTTTCTTTGATGTCTTTTCCCACCATTCCTTTGTTCTACTTATATGGCTATTGGTCCTTTGGTTGGGGCATCAACTCAGCAAGTTGACCCACCATTTTGTCCAACTCACCCTTCTATCGCGTCGACCCATGGTGTGGGCACCCATACATGGGACCACCCTCCACATAAACTCATCGATGTCTCGAACACTTACTCATTTTTTCAAGATGACTTTCGTGTCGCACATGAATTGTCTCCTTCATCTGTCAACCTCGTCGAACTGTGTGGGTATGCCCCAACTCATCAGTTACCTCCTAGGTCATCGCTCACCTGTCATGCATCCTTGCCGACTCTTGCATCTCACAATGACCCCGAGGCCTTACATCCTCCCCCATCTCAAGTCATATTTTCCCTCGATAATTATCCATCCTAGTAACCACCTTTTGCCAAGACTATCAATCAACCACTGTCGCAAAGTGCTACTAGCTCCAACATCTGAAGATGCCTATACTACCTTCCTTCACTCCAATATCACACAAACCATTGGTCTATGTCTCCATAAATAGGAAATCTCCTTGATCTATGACTTCAATCAGTTCATATATCAAACGTCCCTGCAACATATGTAATACAACTGTTTCCACCATGTGTCATTCATCATGTGAATCTCTACATAATACTCCAACCAGCACAACATCTTACTTGAAACCATGACATCTATCTTACACAAACTCAGCCCATTGCATGCCCCCATGGCATCAAACTAGTTGGGTAGTGAATCCAACTATAATGCTCAACCCATGAGAATGTACCTTCTCCATGTCACTATCGGTTATTTCTCAGCATCCTGCCATAATATCAACTTGATCAAGAATCTATCCAAAATAAGCCATGCTCAGGTCCATGGTATGTCCATCCCATCTGCAACATGCTCTCCATGATGCTAATTCCAATGTAATTCTATGTAGTATCATTCATTCCTACATCATCAACCTGTAAAATAAAGAAGCCTCCTCCCAAGGCCCATTGTCAAGGTGGTGCAACCCTTCTTAATATTAAGGCCACTACACCAACCCATCTCCAAGGTTGTCTATCGAGAAAGGAGGGCCAAGAAGTTTCCTCCCTAATTCTCATCCACCCATGTATCATATTGATGTTGTGTCTTGAAGTACCTATGCATAGCTTCAACCTTGTCATGTGTACACCCAAGATTTCCAAGTGCCTCTTCTATCAAATGAAATTCATATATACCCATGGAATATCTACAAAATTCCACTATGCCAGCCAAATCTCTTCCTATTTAATATTACCCAACAGTTTCCTCTGAAGAAGTATTTGAACTTCCTTCATCTGCAACTCCATTGTGAAGATATTCGGTAGAAGTTGCTCCTGTCAAGTGTCTCAAGATGTGTGAAATTGATTTTCCACCCTCATCTTTCCTTCTAGCTCTGGAAATGAAGTCTACTAACTTTCATTCTTTCGTTGTTTGAGTCATACTCCCAAGTCCTCTTTGCTCCACATCAACATGCTTCACATTTAGATCCTTTGGATACAAAGTCATGGAAGAAATCCTTGGTCTATACCCCAAGCAACTCCTATTCATCGGAACCAACAAGGTTCTCTCTTCAGCTGTAACCAAGAGAAGAATCCAATCCACCATTGGTATGGCTTGTGCAACCTTCAAAAAGTCTTTCCCCAACTATTTCCAGGAAGACTAGTGTCTGTTCAGATCTCCTAGTCCCACTAAGATGGGTAGCTATCTTAGAAACAAACAATTCAAAGAAACTTTTGTTTTCCTTTATGAGAAATAGATGAGAGAGAAGCAGAGAGTACCAACCTCAATCTTTTGCTTGGCTCCTTGCTTGTTTCCTCTCTCGTTTGATAGAGCTTTGCCACTCCTTTCTCACTTGTCCTACTTCAAATAACACCTGTAGAGTCAAACCAGCAAAATACAATCAAAGCATAGAGATCTATAGCCATAAACAATGTAGAATCAAATGTACATTAACCATACAAATGCATATACAAATACAAGATTTAGAAATATACAATTATATGGAGGAAAACTCAAATAGATTTATTGATAGAAGTAGTAGAAGAGAGGATTACAACCCAACTGTCTAATCTAGCACCATCCTCCCAACATGAAAGCCCTCTTCACCTCTTGAAAAGCTAGATCACCCCACAATACAATGCTTCACATAGAAACCAACAACACTTCCTTACAAAATACAAAATTCCAGCCTCTGGATCTCTAGGATGAGGGATCCATATATAGATATTTACAGGGAGGTGAGTCAGCTTCTGGGATTTTGATTAGTTTCATTTCAATAATAGTTATTGGTTCCACTTGGAGATTTCATGATCTATTACTCATCCTTGTGTGAATTTAGAGAGGCAAATGTCATATGAGCAATTTCTAGAAGATTGTTTGAGTTTCCACTTAGCAAACTGCCTCTTCCATTTGTATGCTCTTTCTCATCGCACCCTAAAGAAGGTCTTTTTAGTATGCATCACATCCCTTGTGTGTAATAGGTGAGATGCATCGTACCCTCAGCATGGAGCAGTTTGTATGGTCCAGTTTTGACCTGTCTTGAGTAGTTTTTCACGGAGAACTTCTGGGAAATTATGTAATCAATTGATCTTGATCCTTTAGGGTATGAAAAAACACTTTTAAGGGTTTAATAGCCCTTGGTTTATGTACATATGTGATTGGGGTTGCAGTGCCCAAATATTTCTATAACAGTTTCCCCTAAAGCATGAGGTCGTAAATCTTCTGATGTTGGGTGAATGCTTTATTATGAGGATGTGAACTGGAAGATGACCTGTAATAAGATAAAATACAATATATTATCTTCATCATATTTTCATGATCTAGCTGAGGTGGGAATTCCCATGCTCATCTTTATAAATTCATTTTCATGTACATAGGACAGACAACTGCCTATGTCGCAGACTGATGATTCTGGTAGAGTCATCATCCCTTAGCTTGGATGATTGTCTGTGTAGCTACGGAGTACATTTGATGTCTTTATTTTCTGGAATATATCGTAGCCCAGATGGATGAATCTAGATCTGGGGTCTTCAAACTTGTTCAATCTTTGCTCGAAGTACAAGTCAATCCATGTGAAAACATGTTCTGATGTCGAACATGGAAAGACATCGCCTGATTACCAGCCAATAATTTAAGTTGCTAACAGGCACGAGAGGAATCACCGATCATGATAATTACCCCCAAGGTACTGCAGTACAATTCACTTGGTGCAAATACATGAGTTGATGTTGAACACCACGCAAAATATTTCGGTCGAAGGCCATTGATGTAAACCTGTCGCCAGAAGTGAGAAACTTGCCATTGAGGCATGCAAGATTCAAAGTACTGAAAGGGTTGTTCCTAAGTCAACTTCTTGGATAATGGGTTGATGTCGACAAGAAGTGACCCATCGTAGGAGGGCCTTAATTAATCCCACATCTATGACATCGAAAGGAACAAATGATTTTGTAGATGTGAAAATAATCTGATGATATAAGGTTCAGGGTGGTGGTAATGAAAAATGGAGCGTGAAGGTATTGCAGTGGATGAGGCATAAGTTGGGTTGGTGAATTCTCTAAGCGACTTCTCTTGAACATATTGGTGACACTGAAATGGATTGGTAGTGATAACCCCAAAAATGGATTGAATGGAGGACCAAAGTTGATATGACTAGTGAATGGAATAACCGAACCTGACACAGTCATGGCGATGGAGTGAAAGTGTCATGTTCAAGAGTGACCTGCTACCAATGAAGTTCTTCATGTTTTCTTCCCTTTTCCCCAATCATTGTTGACCAGTACCTCTTTATTATTGTCAAGCTTGAGGAGGATAACATATGCTTGTTCTATAATTTTTCCTTTGGGCAAACCTATTGCTATGCTTTAGCGAGCCTAGTGATAGTGAAACTTGCACTTGTCCGTATGGACAAGTTTGTTGCTATTGTTTTAACTAGTTTAACGACAAAGATAACTCGGTCCTTTACATATTTAGAGAGTTTGAAAAGAGATGGAAAAGAAACTCCATTAGTCCTTTTTCATGGTATAATCCCTTAAGTCTGAAAAAGTATAAAATAATACAAAAGGGATGAATTTTCAATAGTTTTAGCGAGCCGAACAAGACAAGCTCTCAATCGTTTTGTGTAATGATCCCTCAGGTCCAAAAAGATTAAAATATAGAGGAGGGATGGCGCTTCCCTTTACTTTAACGAGATGGGAAGGCCAGTAGCTTGGTAATATTTTCATATTTTACGAGTCTAAAATGAGCTTAAAAGAGACTTGTTTTTGAGGAACGAGTGATGCTTTTGGGTAGCAACTGGTTCTAGGTAAGTTTAGAACTTTTCAAACACGACAACGAAATGAGGGTGGCTAGTAGAATCACTCATCACAACTATTCCTAAAAAGGGTAAACAATAAGGTAGAGGTGTATGATTGGCTAAAAGAGTGGATGTGATGGTAAGAACATGACCAAGGCTCAAAGGGCTGATAGCAGTGTGATCACAAAGGCTATTTACCGAAAGGTGGCTTCATTTTTTATTGAGCTTGAATCTTTAGAAACTATGCTCAGTTCTAGGTTTATTTTTTAACGAGCTTGAACTTTGCGGAAACATTGCTCGTAATAATAGTTAGAGATGTTCAATTCACCATTAACACTATGTTCTTTTGATGATCGTATTGCCTATTCAATTGCTCCATCAAATTGATTAGAAACATAAATACATTATTGCAAAATGAGTTAAAAACCAATATCTTACTTGAATTACGCAAACAGTAACATAAAAGTAGTTTTACCTCTCATTTTTATCATTTCATTCAAATTTGGGATTGTTGTAGCTCTAGAGGTGTTTTCCCCCTCAATTTTTATCAGCTGATTCCAGGATATTTGGTGGACTATTTTCGGCACTGTATAGACCAGGTAGGAGCTAACCTTGAGCTCTTCAATTGC
Organism: Pinus taeda; assembly: GCA_000404065.3. NCBI lineage: Eukaryota > Viridiplantae > Streptophyta > Pinopsida > Pinales > Pinaceae > Pinus > Pinus taeda. The sequence continues at coordinate 119,027 of APFE031408800.1, forward strand.
ATTCTTTCCTTTTCTATTTGTGAGTAGCTTTTCCTATTTTTCTGGGCCTTAGGGGTTTGAAAATTTTGTTCTCTCCCCATCGCACCTAGTATACATCGAAAGGTGTGATGCATACTGAGCTGGCCATTGGCTAGTCAGTATGCATCCCGCCCTGTACACAGCTAGGGTGCAATGGGCACAGGGAGGAAAGTTTATGCATTGTTTTTCATGGAAATTTTTCCTGTTTTTGCCTAAATCAGGATCCTAATTCTTCCCTTGTTTGTTTTTTAGAGATTCATCGGATCAAGATGGTCATTACATGGCATTAACGTGAGCATGAAAAAGAGGATATGATTGCCTTACATGATCCAGGTACAGTTACTGTATTACGAAACTGTGGCTTGCTCAAATTCTTTCGCATATCTAGCATGAGGCAATAAATCAATTTGTTGCAATATCTTCTCGATGCATGGGATCCTACCAACCAAGTGTTCCAGATTAGAGGTAAATCCATCCCTTTGACAGTTGAGGATATCTACTTCTTGGCTGGGTTATCGAGGCGTGGTTCCCCTCTCTTACTATCAGGATCTGCCCATGGGGGTGAATCCATGAGGTATTATATTCGCCGGTTCTGTAGAGATGGATCTCAGCTAACCACGGATGGTAAGATCAGTATTGAAGATGTCATTGACCAGTCCTTGAGGACTATTTTATTCACCTTTGCTAGATTGGCTGGTAACATAGCTCTTCACTTCGCCAACAGGTCCTATATGCAGTATGCCTTGGAATGCCTTGAACCAAAGGTATTCAACTGGTGTGATGCAGTACTTCCAGTTCTAAAAGAATAGATTTCCAAGGTGAAGAACGGAAGATCCAAGAACTTTGGTTATGGTTCTATTCTAGCTACTTTAGCCTTAGAGAGGATCCCAGTGATGCAGCCACAGTACATTTCACTCGGACTACCAACACTGAGGGAACCACGGATGCAGAGATGGGGTGATCTTATGGCTAGAAATGTTGGTTAGTCACAGATTTCATTCTCTGATGCCTTCTTTGAGTGGTTCAACTATCAGCAGACGGTCTTCGCCAAGTATCCGTATGTTGGGATGGATTTCTAGGGTGACCCAGATTTGGTGCTGCTGGCTAACGAGCAGTGGGGTGTTATAGGTAAAAAGATCTGATCATATCTCTATTTATCACTTTAATAATGTTCTTGTGTTTTTTAAATGTTATCAAGACTAATCAAACACATATATTTGTGCAGATATTGGACCGGTACGACCAGCAACGTGCTCGAGGGTAGCAGCTGCCATTCCAGCATGAGAGGCTGTAGGTAGGGCTGTCCTTCGCGATCTGGACATAGCAGAGATCCTTGCAGTATTGTAGGATCAGATTGAGGGTCTCACCCTCGATATTCAGGATGTGAGGACCGATGAGTTACCTCTGAGATTACAGTGCCATACCACTAGCGTGCCAAGTCGATGGACTAGGCTCTTACATATGATTACACAGGCGGTGACTTGTTATCACCAGTGCCATTATTCTAGGATGCTTTTCCTGCATTTTTGAGTTTTTTGGGTCATATGACTGATTTTGTCCTGGACACAAAACATTTTGTAAAAGAGCTATAAACAGTTATATATATTTTTATTTTCTGAGTTTTCTTTTGTTTAAGTTATATGCTCCTGATTCAAATGTTGATTGTAATGCTTTTTCTTTTATAAATGCTACAAATGTCTATTTAATACATAATTTTCTAATGAGTAAATTAATGTGTTTAAGTCTATGGAAATGTGTTGATATCAAATAGAATCAAACTGCTTTTCTAAAATCCTGACCCTTAGGAACATACAGTAGATAGCTGGATTCCGAATGGAATAGATGCCAGTGAGTTGTAGGATGACGATTTGCGAGTCTATCCTGATAACAAGTCGATGTATGCCATGTGCAATGGCATCAAAGAGAAGCTCTATAAATGCCCTGTACTCAGCGACGTTGTTCATTGACCGACCAATACATACCCCTCTGAAACTCACTAACTTGTCACTTGGATCAAAAATGGCCCAAGCTACAGAAGATAGGTTATGCGTACTACGACTAGCTCCATCGGCATATCCAACAAATGATTCCAATAGGTTCGACATCTGTAACAAATGAAAAAGAGGATTAACTAACAAAAATGATCACCCTTGACGAAAAAAAAAAACGTAACAAAAGCATATAAAGAAATTACTACATTTAATCAAGCATAGTAACGCTTAAGATACAACCCGTTTTGGGGTTGCAACAGTGGAATCCCATCGTAATCTACTAGCTCGTAGGCTCCTTTTGCTAATACTCACTTAACAATGTAGGGACCCATTCATAATGCTTGGAACTTACCTGTTCCCAATTTATCAGATTCCTGATCATAAAGCAAGACCAAGTCACCTTCCGAGAAGACACGGGGTTTGACATTTTTGTCAAATTGTGCCTTGACTTATTTTTTATGAAATTTGTTAGCCAAGGTAGTGCCACGAAGGGTTTCGTCCAATTGGATTAGTTTCAAGAAACGAGCCTCTTCCTCTGAAGTTCTGGGGAGAAGGTCGACTGCAGCTTGAGAGATGAAATTTCACACTGAACTGGTAAGACCGCTTCCAGGCCATACACTAACAAAAAGGGTGTAAATCTAGTTTCATTTCTCACCGATGTCCTATATGCCCACAAGGCTGAGTATAGGATTAGGTGCCAACTCCGTTTGTGGACTCCAATCATCCTTTGCAGCATGCACTTAAGGACTCTGTTGATGGCCTCAACTTGTCTGTTAGCTTACCGATAATACGGAGTAGAACTGTCGTGGGACAGTCCTAATTTGCTAGCCAATTCAACCATCATGTGATTGCAGAAATGTGATCCATGATCTGTGACTATAGATTGTGGAACACCAAATTTATAGACAACATGATTGAAAAAGAAAAGAGCAATTGTTTCACCGCTATTGTTTAATGTAGGCATCGCCTCGGCCCATTTTGTAAAATAGTCAACTGTGACTATGATATACACATGCCCCCCAGCCAAGGTGGGCTTACATGTCATGAAATCTATGCCCCATTTGGTGAATGGTCCAACAGTAACTATTAGATGCAGAGGTGCGGGTGTTAGTTTGGTTTTGCGGTCGAAGATTTGACAAGCATGGCAACTTCTGACTGTGATTATGTAATATTTGAGCATAGTAGGCCAGAAGCAACCTGCTCGTAATATTTTTTGTGCTGTATCATAACCAGATTGATGCCCCCCACATGCACCTGAATGGAAATCATTCAGGAATTTTTAACCTCCTCATGCGTGAGGCACCTTCGCAAAATTGTATCGATACTGTGATAGTAAAGTGTATCACCGATAATCATGTAGTGTTTTGCTTGGTATCGAGTATGTTGTTGTTCTGAGCGAGAGGTATTAGGTCTGTATGTTTGGGTTTGGAGATAGATTATTATATATCCATACCATGGATCGCTTGATGATATGAAAAAAAAATATTTATCCACGATTGATGCTTTGGATGTTGAATCGTTGGACGACAATCGCAAGTCTTATAGTAAGTCTGCAAAAAATAGAGATTTCTTTGATTTGGATTTTACGAATCCTAGATCAAACTCTTGCAAAATGGCTATCCATTTTGAATATTTGCCCCCTAGTAATTGACGCAACAGAATGTAAGTCATAGGGTCGCAATCTGACAAAATGGTAGCTTTGCGAAAGAAGATATAATGTGGAAATATTTTTACTGCTTGAACAATTGCAAGAGCCATATTTTCAACATAGGAGTACTTTCTTTCTGTATCATTTAAGTTTTGACTTAAATAATAGATAGGATGTTCCATTCCATTGTCTTCTTGAACTAAAACCATTGCGATGGTTGTATCTGTCGCAGCTAGATACAGGTTAAAGTCTTTTTGATAGTCAGGAGCATACATTAATGATGCTTTTATTAGGGATTCCTTTAGAGCATCAAAATAAGCTTGTGCAACCTGATCCTAGTTAAAGGGCACCTCCTTTTTCAAAAGATGCATATAACCTTTAGCAAGTTCGATGTAATTTGGAATGAACCTCCTTAGAAAGTTTTCTTTCCCTTGGAGTTTTTGAATTTGAAGAAAATTTGAAAGTGGAGGCATATCGATGATTGCCTGAACCTTACATGGGTCAAGTCAAATCCCATTGTTAGAAACTATGAAACCAAGTAAACGACCAGAACCGACAGAAAAAACACACCTGTGTGAATTGAGTCATATATTTTAGTGTCGGCAACGTAGAAATATAGCTCTCAAATGATGTGGATGATCAGTCCACTTCCGCGAATGAGCCAGTAGATCATTGAGATATGGCTGAACAATGTTCTTGATGTCGTGGAATGTGTAATTCATAGTCCTCTGAAAAGTTGCCCCTACGTTCTTTAAACCAAAAGGTAGTTTACGATACGTGAATGAGCTCCACAGACATATAAATGCAGTCTTCGACTAGTCCTGTGGGAAGATATTTATTTGATTATACCCAGAAAATCCATCCATGAATGAAAAGATTTCACATCTGGCGCATTCATCAATTATCTGGTTGATGAAGGGTGTAGGGTAGTTGTCCTTTGGACAAGCTTGATTTACATCCCTATAATCAATGCACACTCTAACCATTCCTTGCTTTTTCATCACAAGAACAATATTTGATACCCAATGAGTTAGAGGAACAGGGTAAATGAAACTAGCATGTAAAATTTTTTCAACTTCTGCCTTGATGGCAGCCACTTTCTTCAGGTGTACTTACCGAAGCCGTTGTCATACTAGTTTGACATCTGGATACATCTTGATTTCATGTTCAACTATGCTCAAGTCAATGCCTGACATTTCTTCATATGACCATGCAAAGACATCTCTGAATTCGCGAAAGAGAGTGCAATATATTTCTAGTTCTAAAGAAAAGCAAGTTTTGCTGACATGAATATTCCCTACAACATTAGGTTTGGTTGAGATATTTATGGTGATAGTTTCTTCAATATTGGACAGATTACACTCGGAATCCACCATATTTACAATATCTGATAGAAAATAAAAAACTGAAGGATGATTAAGGTCGCTTGAATAATCTTCATTGTAATCCTGAAGATAGGAACGATGGTGGTAATCTTCCCATGGTGCCTCTCTTATCATTATTGCCTGAATGATTCCTTCATCTGCATGTCTGAAGAGGTGCCATATTCTTTAGACCTATCTATCCAAACACTTGATGAGCGTTGATTTGGGTTTGCCGCCCAGGCCAAGAAAATTGATTGCTACAAAATTTATATTGGGCTTGGAGGCAATACCTGTTGATGATCCATGCTAACAAAATGTTCAAAAATATTTTGAATCTATGTAGATATGGAAGATATCATATTGTAGGTTTCCACTGTCGCCACTTCCACTAGATTACTCGAAGGCGGTAGGGCAAAAGTACCCATTGAGGCAGGGTATTTTAGGAGGCCTACTCTGACATTTTGAAGTGATTGAGAACTTCCATGGATCATTGGAATGCTTCTCGTAACTTGTGACCTGTTGGGGAGAAAAGTTTGTTGATCAACGATTATAATTCCTCCTTGAAAGGGAAATGCAACCTTTCTAAAATATGTTGACACAACAGTAGCCATAGTGTCAATCCAGGGCCTTCCCAATAGGATATTGTAATCGAGGTTTCCATCGATAACTTTGATGTCAATTTCCACTGTCTTTCCCCCCAGTTCAACTTGCAAGTTACTTAAAATCCCGTACGAGGTGTATGTTCATCCATCGAATGCATTTATTGTCATTGATGATCTTGACAAGGGTGGTGAGCCTAAACCTTTCCAATAACTCATTAACATAATGCAAGTAGATGCCCCCTCATCAATGATTGTTCGATGAACAATTTTGTTGAGGGATTTTACCTGTATGAGAAAAGCGAGTTGAACTGATAACTTAGGTTCATATCCTTTATGACTAAAGGCCACAATATTGGAATCTATTGGGTCAATCCCACCTATTACTGATAATAGAGCCTGCTTTTGGGGGGGGCAATTTTGCAGTACTTCAAGTGTCGACATAGCAGACAGTGATTGGGCCAGATCTTCTACTATATTATAAATTTGTGCTACTTGAGCACGACGATTAAATGTCAATTTGTGTACTACTCCCTTTGGCAACTTTATTGTTAGCTCAGGAATGATGGGTGGCACAACTTCGGTTGAAGTTGTTGTCGAGCTACTAGGTTGATCTGGAGCCTTGTTGTTCAACATCTGTGGATTCCAATAATTCTTATTCCTTGTCGATATCAAAGCATCATTTCGCTGTTTCAAAATGGACAACATAAGAACTTGGGATGGGGAAGCATTATCGCTAGCAACCAAATTGGTTTCTGGGTTTGGAAATGGATTAGCCAATACTGTTGAGGTATTTGAATTCTTAAAGAACTTCTTGACCTCAAATTTATGCAGACATTCTTTCGTCCAATGGTCTCCATCGCATATGAGACATGGCTGACTAGGTTTCTTTTACCAAGAAGGGTTTCCAAAAGGTTTCTAAGGAGTTGAATCTTTTTGTTTCTTCTTTTTCTTCTTGCCCCCTAGTTTCTTCGGTTCTTTGCCTTTGTCGGTCGACACGACATTAACCTTTGAGGTAGGAAGTTTGTCATTTTCCTTTTTACTAGAAACTTCAAGGGCTTTACCAAATGTGGCTTTGCGGTTTGCATACTTGAGGTGCCAATCACATTGTTGCTGGCATGAGAGTCCCTGTTTGCTTTAGGAGGAGGAGGAATGGAAAATCTTGGTCTAGGAGCATCAGGAATTTTGTCATAGGTCATGCCAGACTGAGTATAAATCAAGTCTAGGTATTGTGCACGAGAAATTACTTGCTCTTCAGTGACAACTCCTCCTTTGGCCACATCTTCTGTAATAGAAGGTAACAACGACTTGATAAACCATTTAGCTAGAAGCTGATCATGAACATATGTCTTTACCATTTGACGACGACGTCACCACTCATGAATATGATCAGATATGTGAGTGGTTGTTGTCTATTTAAAATTGGTAAGGAGCTCCATTCCTCTTTCGTACCATATGGGTAACTGAAAAAGGTTAAAAAAGTGGTGGCAAGGGTGCTAAAGTTATTGAATGAAGCTCTAGGAAATTCGATGTACCATTTCACTACCGGACCAATTAGCGTTCATTGAAAAAGGAAAGGCCTGATCGAATCATCATTGAGGGTGTTGGAAAAACACCACAAATGAAAGGTCATTACATGATTCGATGGATCTTCACCCGGATTTCCATTGAATTTAGGAATATCTGATGGAAGTTTTTGAGGAATCGCTAGCCACCAAGGGGTGTAAGCAATTGGATCATTTGTTAGCCGATTCATATCTAGTAATTCTAAAGTTGCTACGATAGGAAACTGTTGATTCAGGTTTGGCGAAGCATACCCATGATAAGATGGGATCACTTGAGCAGTGGGTCTTTACATACCAGCATAATGCATTTGATGCTGATAACTTTGATAAGGTTGATGGGCATAACCATTATAATATGATTTTTGGTAACCGTTTTGAATATACAGCTGCCCATTACCCACAAAACTTTGTTGCTCAGGTCCTTGATAAGCTTGCTAGAATTTCGGTTGTTGATATTGCACCAGCTATGGTTATTGGACCATTTACTATTGTCCAATACTAGATATTTGACCAAGATGAGGGGTGATAGCACCTGTTTGAGCCTAAGTCACTTCAGTTAAGGAGCCACTAATCTATGGTTGTGATTGAGTTGCAGAGACAAGAGGTTGTTGTATTACAACTTGAGAGATTTGAGGTTGACATACAACAGGCAGCGCTTGTACTTGTGACACCATCACAATAGCCAGTGTAATGGAAATGTTTGACACAGGTTGATTTGGTTGGATTGAATATACAACTCTTGGCTACTAAGGCAGTATTGGTATCTAACCATTGGATGCAATTTGTTATGCTTCCTAACCTGCAAATGATACCCAAATACAGAATATGCGAAGAAAAGAGACCAATAACACAGAATATGCGAAGAAAATATATCCAGAGCACAGAATAGCGAAGACTTTATTATTCAAAGAGTAATGTTCACTTGCCTCTTCGAGGGGGCAACCTCCAATAGAGCAGAGCACGATTACAAAAGATAAGACACGATGCTCCTCACAGGGAGTTACTATCCTATATATATGACTCCTACTAGTAATACCACGGGTCAATACCATTTATTACTAATACCGTCGACCCATTTGCAACTAACTGTGGTTCCTTTATTAATTACGGATTAACCACTTACAATTATTAATATGGGCTTTATTGACTCTTAACTATGACGTGGTCCCATTACATAGATAAGGGGGTTAGGGTGGGACCCTAACACAATTACAAATTGACCCTAATTTTGTTGTGAACTCTCATATGGTTGCTCTCCCGGAGGGAAGAATGAAAAAGCATACTGCCCCCCATATGGTGGCAATCCAGTGTTCAAAAGGTAAATTGGTCTTTGGAGACTAGACTACCCAAATTGATACTAATGTGAAGGATCAATTTGCTAAGTCTCAACATAAGAAACTCCAAATAAGATTCCAGATGAACAAATAGGAACAGACCATGCTGTCGAAACAGTCCCTGGGTGGACTCCATCTACTGGTGGAGAACTAGTTGGGACAGATGGTGTACCAATGAAAATTATCAGAGTAGTGGTAGGAGGTTATGTTGCTACTGTATCAGATGACACACTCCTAGATGTTGATGGTTGTTCAGACATATCGAGTCTAACCAAAATATTTCCTAGCGATTCGACAGGAACTTACGATCAAGGGTGATCAAAAGAACTAACTTTTGTGCTCGAAGGATATAGGTGGATCCTAGTTCCAAAATGCAATGGGTACTGGATGGAAGATCCTCCAAAATCTCTTCTATAGCAATCAGTCCAGGTGGGAGAGGTATACCGTTAGATCCGTAAAATATTTCCAATGCCGAAGAAGGTATAGACTCTACAGTGACAGATGCTGGAGGGGTGACACCTTCCGAATCAGCCCTAGATGGAGCTAGTTTAGGAATAGAAGTGTTTACTGTTACACTAGGATCACTCCTAATGTCCTCTTGTAACTGCGAAACTTCTTCTGTAGAGGCAGGGGTACCAGAAATAATTGGAGTGATTGGAGTCTCTGATGGTGTTGAAACACAAGTTTCAAATAAACCAAGAGATTTAGACCCAGTTAAACAGGTCACTTGGCCCTGAATGGTTTCATTTTTGGAGTCAAAGATGGTTGACTCGTTAGTCTCTGCGAACGATGGGGTTTTGATTGACTTTCTTCCATGATTGTGTATTACTTGATTAACTCAAAATTAAGAGGGGGAAATGTTATTCCAAATTAAATGAATTTTATGACACTTTGAAACAACTTTCTTTTTCAATTTTTAAGAGTCGAGAAAAAGCTAAAGATGACTCTAGTCGCGTTTGATTTTTAATGGGCCTGAAGTGACAAGTGCTCAGATGGACCTTTTATTTTAAGGAGTCGAAAAGGAACGAAAGTGACTACTCTAGAAATCTGGACAAAGGGATTACCAAACCAATCGTAAAAGTGCAATATACACCTCAGTGGTAAATTATAGATAAATTACGAAGGACTTTACATACGGTAGTCATTCTTCCCAAATGCTGTGTTCAGTGCATTGCGATCGATAGGGTGGAAAACACGGCTTCCTAAGGATAAAGGATATCAGCCTATTGTAGTCTCCCAATATATACTCAATAGTACATGGGAGCACAAGTTCGTACTGGCACTTGTCGTATTAAAGAGGAGGAACCACCCAACCTACGATGAAAACGATAGTTACCAGGCTTTACGACGCTAGAATACGTCTCTAGCCTAGACTTCTAGATGTTGTGCGTTAGGTTCCAAAGCATTTTTATGTTCATTGAGGTTTATTTTATTGTTGATATTTCTTAAGAAGTTTTCCTTTCAAGGCTCACCACATGATGTAGATGTACAATTCCTATATATGCAATCTAAAATGATAAACAATCGTTTATTTTCTTTTAGCAATGAAAATCCTAGCTACTAAGGAAAGAAAAGTATGATTCTTTCAACATAGAGCAGAGAGCACACACTAAATGCACTTTTCCTAAATCAATTTCCGCATGCAGCATAAATGAAAATGCACATGCATGTATTTTTTTTTCCATTTCCTTAATGTGAGAATGACAAAAATAAAACTAAGTGCAAATCTAAACTAATTTTCTTCAAAGCAACATTTTAGAAATTTCTTTTCAAAAATGAAAGGAAGACTAAGACGACACTTTCACTTTCAAATGGGAAACTGTTTTCGACACTTCCAAGAATATAAAATTCAAATCAAATACAATGGAAAACATACAATTAACTATCTAAAAGAGGAAGACTTTATGACACTCTTTTTCTTGACTGAGAACGACAGTTGCGACACTTTCAAATCAAAAGACGACAGTTTGATTACGGTAATATTTGCAAAGGAGGACTGTAAATGATGAAAAATACATATAAAACATTCACAATTCCTTATCAATGGAGGCTGAATAATATAAAGGAAGAAGGCTTCAACAGTGATACACTGATCATAGGCTGCAAAACTATTGAATAGAGCTGAAAACAATGAAGAAAAAACCAAAATTTGGAGAGAGAAAAAGTCTCATTCAGTGATCGCACCTGTCCTTAAGGGAAACATGGATGCATCTCACCTACAGCACACGGGAGGTGCGATGCATCTAGACTGCCAATGAGAGATATTGTGATGGTCTAGGGATGAGACTGAGTTGGGTTTTCACCCACAGTTTGCAGCTAAGTTCAGGGATTTTGGCCAAGCTTATGGTAGACAGTAAACACAAAGTATAGAGGTATGATCTAATGAGGTTATTGAGCTACCACTAGGGAACCTAGGATGTTTGCAAGTCAAATGTTTAGTTCATAAACCAACTCGAAGATTGACTGAAGCAGCGTTGATATACTTTGCAGGTGCATAGAAAAAGTAGTTCGAAGGCTAGCTGGCTTAAATTCAGGATCCATCTGTAGTTTATAAAACAAACAACAGGAACAAACAAACAAACTATTTGTTCCCTAGTGGAGTCACCATTTTGTTTTCGAGAAAACTAGTGTCTATTTAGATCTGCTAGTCCCACTAAGACGGGTAGTTATCTTAGAAACAAATTGTTCAAAGAAACTTGTGTTTTCCTTTATGAGAGATAAATGAGAGAGAAGCAGAGAGTACCAACCTCAGTCTTTCGCTTGGCTCCTTTCTTGTTTCCTCTCTCCTTTGATAGAGCTTCACCACTCCTTTCTCACTTGTCCCAGTTCAAAGAACACCTCTAGAGTCAAAGCAGCAAAATACCATCAAAGCATAGAGATCTATAACCATAAACAATGTAGAATCAGATGTACATTAACCATAAAAATGCATATACAAATACAAGATTCAGAAATATACAAGTATATGGAGGGAAACTCAAATAGATTTATTGATAGAAGTAGTAGAAGAGAGGATTACAACCCAGTTGTCTGATCCAGTTCCATCCTCCCAGCATGAAAGCCCTCTTCACCTCATGAAAAGCTAGATCACCCAACAATACAATGCTTTACAAAAAAACCAACAACACTTCCTTACAAAATACAAAGTTCCAGCCTCTGGATCTCTAGGATGAGGGATCCATATATAGATATTTTCAAGGGGGTGAGTCAGCTTTTGGTATTTTGATTAGTGTCATTTCACTGATAGTTCTTGGTTCCACTTGGAGATTTCATGATCTCTTGCTCATCTTTAGGCGAATTTAGAGAGGCAAGTGTTATATGAGTAACTTCTAGAAGATTTTCTGAGTTTCCACCTAGCAAACTGCCTCTGCCATTCATCTACTCTCACTCATCACGCCCTATAGAAGGGTTTTTTCAGTATGCATCCCACCCCTTGTGTGTAACAGGTGGATGCATCGCACCCTCAACATGGAGCAGTATATATGGTCCAGTTTTGACCAATCTTGAGTAGTCCTTCAGGGAGAACTTTTGGGAAATGATATAATAAGTTGACCTTGATCCTTTAGGGTATGAAACAACACTTTTATGGGTTTAAGAGCCCTTGGTTTATGGACATATGTGATTGGGTTTGTAGTTCCCAAATATGTCTATAACACTACCACCATAGAATGATCGTCCAATTCCATGATCCTCAAGTCCAACTTTCCAAACCAAGAGCCCACTCTCACCTAAGTGTTCTCCACCATTCCAGTCACATATTTCATGGTAGAGTTAACTACCTTAAAAGTACTCCACTCTCTCCCCATTTTAGCTTTCTTCCTAGAAGACTTTGCTTATTTCCTACTAAGGAAACTATGAGTAGCTCTCATGTCCACCAAAGCTGCAAATCTCTTGCCACATATGGTCACCTGCACAAAGCTTAGCTTCAAGGCATCACCATCCTCTTTTAGCTTGATCTTCCATCTTACCTCAACAAATTTCTTCAAAAACTAGACCTCAGAAGAGTCTATCAACTTATGCTTTGATTGGACTTCCTTCTTAAGGTATTGCATCTCCTTTCTTGGCCCCTCAAAGTAATCTGATCTTGGTGCTTCCTGAATCCCTTCAAGGTTATCCTCCATCGTTCCCTGCTTAAGTGCACCAATCAAGTGTCCATTGACTCCTTTTATGCAAAGTGAACTAAGCCTCTGAGCATTTGATTGAATGTGTTAGTGGTAGTCCCCAAGTCTTTCAATGTAATCAAGCTCATCTTGCTCTATCATAATGGTCTTTCTACCAAGAAAGTCCTTCTTTATCTAGCCCTCAAGCTGCTTGACCTCTGCCTCTGCCATGGTGCTTTTCTCCCTCAACCAAACTCTTTCATCAAAGATTTCTTGGAGCCTAATATCACTCTATTGGAACTTCTCATCAATTCCCTTGAGCTCATTATCCTCCATATGAATATTGTTCAAGTCTTCTAGAAAAGCTTCTATCATGCTTCCTATATGTATCAAGGGTTCCCACTCTTGTACAAAAGTTTCATAGCATTTCTATGTTTCTTCTTTCCAATAATCACCAATTTTTTTTTAGCTTTTGAAATGGTATTTCAACCACCTTCCTCTATTTGGAAAGTGTTTGATACCTGCTTTACCTTCCACAGTCATTAGCCTTCAAAACCAAAAACTTCAACTGAACCCACTCGGATACTAACTGTCACAATGGTTAGCTTGTACCACTTCACCTCCAATTCTGAATCACCAAAGCCTACAGAATACAAACCTATAATACCACCTATCATGCCCCTACCCTGGTGGTAATCTTGCAACCACATGATGGGGGGTGTAGCACCACCACCCACTTAATTTTTAACAATACTTGCAAGTGTGGATTATGCCTACTTTTTATACTTAGTTTATTTTTCAATTCTCCAAGTATAATATTTTGTTAACATAGCGGAAACATTCATACACCATTCTGATTGGAAATCACTCGTAAATGACCTCAAAGAATTAATGAAGGTATTACAAACTCATGTGATGGGGTGTGCCTATGTTATTTTATGCAACATATCGATAAGATTACGAAATACACAAACACAGAAGTAGTAGAGAAACAAAGTAAGCAAACACAAAAACACAACAAGTTTAATAAGGAGTTCACCCAATCCTCCTGGGCTAAGTTTCCTGGACCTGCCTTCAGTGGTGGCCTTTTTAGTGTGTCTTAATGCAAAGTTTTTACAATAAGGAGCTCAATTTGAGTCTCCCTTAACAAATTCTGATCAGTAGGATTGTACTTGGATCCCCCAAGTCTCTAGAGTACACAGACTACCTTTACTAAATCTCAACCTTATTGGTCTCAGTGGTATGAGTCCAATCTGGTACTCAATACTTGACAGGTATTCACAGCAGAGTTTGATTGAACCTCTCAAGCCTTCTTTGGAGTTCACAAACTCTTAGACTCTCTCTGTCTATGTCTGGCTCGATGCTACCTTTGCTCTGCAGGTCAACTTGGCTTCTTTGTTCTTTGCAATTCACTTCTCTCTCGTCTCTCAACTTTTTTCTTCTCTCTCTCTCTACTTTCCTTTACTCTCTGTCTGTTTTTGGCTTAAAGCCAATTTGCTCCTTGACTGTTTGTTTCTGCTTCCTGGCTCCCTGGATCTCCTACCTCTGTCCACTTGAATTCCCCTGCTCTGTTTCATCATAATTGTAATGCTTCACAGAGGGGTGACCACATATTTCCTCACGAACTGAGTGCCATTTCTCTTTGAATGACTGTCGTTTCCGTTGCTCCAATATTTCCCATGAAATTGATTCCTTTTCCGACCCATCGGTCATACAGACCTCAAATATCATGTGACTCAGCCTATTTCCCCATCAAATCGGTCATTCATCAGATCATTTCTCTTCCATTGATCTGGAGCGTCCAGATTCTATGGTCTCCGTCCATATTGGGTAGGTAAGTAGCATGAATCTTACCTATCGGATGTGAGTGTTTTCTCTTTCATTTGCCGGACACGTGTCACCTAGTGTATGTCATCGGGCGAGACTTGGTCGAACCTGCTTACCACTTGAAGCCCTTCCAATATCCTACCAATTTTAGTGTGTGATCCACCTTCTGATGGATTCACCATTTCTGTATGGTTTTATGCTTTCATCGTGACCGAGCACTTGGGACTTTCCCTCACTGAGGGGGATGCCTTTCGATACGTGATTAGGGCTTTAGTGCTAATCACATCTCATAAACCACCCTTGTTTATGGATTTGACCTCTCGCTTGTCAATTTGTGCCAGTGCGTAGTCACCATGGGCCAACGGTTTGCGCGCTTTGACTGAGGGTCCTCATTGTTCCATGTTGACCACAAATTGCCATTGTTTAGAGGTTATTTCTGATAATATCACCATCCCTGAGACTTTAAAACTTTGGCATGTGTTTCTATAGAGTTTAGGAACTTTAAAAGAGTTTATGGATCCGATTCGGATCACAACCTTCCAACCAAAAAAGATTTTGGACCATCAAAAGTTGGTTTTCAAGCATCGACTAAGTGAAGGTATAACTGTTTCACTTGTCCAATCTCTATCAATTTTGCATTGCTTGGCTTTGAACCCTTGAGTCCAATCCTAAGGTATTTAACATTTTCCCTATGCGTCATCCTCACCTTCCTATACAGAACTGTGTCTTCCTGTGATTCATTAAAATATTCAGGTAATAGATCATCAATAGAAAGCAATTGACTCTGCACTTTGGGATCTTCAATTAATGAGGGTTCAAATAGTATCAAGTTATCTGCATTAACAACTGATTAGATGTGCATGTAAGCTGGTAAATCAAGGTGAAAAGCATTCTCACTAATTTTCTCAAGTATCTTGAAAGCTCCATACCTTATTAGCTTTAGCTTTTTACCTGCACCTTGCATTTTGTCTTTGCTGATATACAACTAGACTTGATCACCAACTTGGAAATTGTGCTCCATCCGATGCTTGTCATGCCTTACCTTGTACTTGGCTTGGATTTTTTCGAGTTGTTTCTGTACTACCTGGTGAATATCTTGGATTTGTTCAGTGAACTTGATTTCCTTGTCCACATCATTGTGTCCATCAATTGCTATGTCTTTACCAAAGACAAAATCCAAGGGAGACCTTGGTGTGAACCCAAAATAGGTCTCAAAAGGATATCTCTATATAGAAGAATGTTTAGCTCCATTGTAAGCATGTTGCACATAACATAAATGTTCATCCCAAAGTTTGGGATGCTTGCTGTAATAGCCTCTGAGCGGCTGGATCACTGTCATGTTGACCACTTCTTTTTGGCCATCTCTTTGAGGATGAAAAGTTGTACTCTTCTTCAGTCTGGTGTCCATCAATTCCCATAGAATCAACCAAAAATTCCCAACAAATCAGGTATCTCGATCAGATATAATGTAAGTGGGTAATCCAAAATGAACCCATACGTTGAAAGAAGAACTTCGCAGTTTGTTCAACTGTAATTTGTTTGTTACAAGGTATCAAAATACAAATTTTGTTGAACCTATCCACAACAACATATAAATAGTCATGACCTTTCCTAGATTTAGGCAATCCTCCAACAAAGTCCATGGAAACACTTTCCCAAGGATGAGAAGGAACTGGTAGTGGAGTGTACAAGCCTAGTTTTCTATTCCTGGGCTTGCTTTTAGCACACATGGTACACCCTCTTACATATCTAGAAATTGTCTCATTCATTTTTGGCGAATAACAAAATATTTGTAGTTGTGCAACTATTTTAATTACACCAAGGTGACCTGATATTAAGAAGTGTGGGCTTCTCGAATTATCTTTACTCTTTCAGTTTGTGGAATGCATAACTTCCCAAAATAATATAAGAGTTGGTCCTTAACATGATAATCCAATTCTTCTATTCATTTGCCTTGACTTAAAGTTGCATATACATCTTTAAAATCTATATCTTGAGCATAGTGTTCAATGTAGCTCTCATGCAGTACTGAATTATGCTTAAGTATATTAGATGCATTTATAATTGGTCTAGACCACATATCTAGAACTTTATTGTGTATGCCCTTTTTATATCTAATGACTAAATAAAACTGCTATAGGAAACCCATCCATCTATAATGTCTTGATTGTTGCAACTTAATTTGGGAGTGTAGATATTGAAGTGGTTGATGATAAATATGTATAACTGTCTCTTTTCCCATTAAATAATGCTTCCACTTTTTCACACTCTGTACTAGTGCATACAATTCTTTATCATATGTGGGATAGTTAACTACTGTAGAATTAAATGTATCAAAATGATAACATATGGGTTTACCATGTTGTATCAACACTGCTCCCATAGCATAGTCACTGGCATCCATTTGGATCTCAAATTGCCTTTGAAGATTGGGAAATGCTAGTACTAGTGATGTACTAATCTTTTCTTTCAAGGTGTCAAAGGCTTTCTGTTGTTTGCCTCCCCACTGAAACACCTTGTTCAATCCTGTTAAAGCATGTAAGGGAGCTCCAATTAAGGAAACGTTAGAGATAAACTTTCTCCAATACTGTGCAGCTTCTAACTTCTGTAGCAGATTTGGGTTTAGGCCAGTTTACAATGGCTGCAACCTTAGAGGGATCTATCATCAATTCACCACCTCCTACTATATGTCCCAAATAATTTAAAAATGTTTTGCCAAATTCACATTTTGAGAGTTTAACATAAAGATTTTCTCTTCTTAAAACATCTAGGGTCTGCTTAAAATGCTTTAAATGTTCTTCCCATGTTTTGCTGAATATAAGAATGTCATCCAAATATACAATAACAAAATCATCAAGAAAAGGTCTGAGTACATCATTCATTACTCTCATGAAAGTAGCAGGAGCATTAGTTAAGCCAAAAGGCATAACCAACCACTCATACAATCCCTGCTTTGTTTTGAAAGCAGTCTTCCATGCATCTTGTTCTACAACTCTAGCCTAATGATATCCACTATGCAAGTCTAACTTGGAAAAATAAACAATGTCTTTCAATTTATCTAATAGATCATATATGCGAGGAAGAGGATAACTATTTTTTATCGTTATCTTATTCAGTGCTTGCTAATCAATGCACATTCTCTAGGAGCCATATTTCTTTCTCACCAAGACAATTAGAGACCCACATGGTGATGTGCTAGGTCTGATGAACCCATTCTCAAGGAACTCCTGCACCTACTTCTTGATTTCTGTATTCTCTAAAGTGGACAACCTATACATTCCGATGTTAGGCAATGGAGAATCTTGCTTCAAATTAATATCATGCACTATTTCCTTTTTGGTTGGCAGACCTTTAGGTTCTTGAAACAAGATATCATATTCTGAAACAACTTTTTCTAAATCAGCTTACTGTTTAGCATCACAACCCTCCAATACATTGGTTTTATCAGGTTTCTTTTCCTTTACAACCATCAGTAAAAATTGTTTGCATGAATTTACAATTCATTTCATCTTCCCTGAGTTAATGGGAGTATAATTATTCTTGGGCTTATGAGCTCTTACAATATATTCAATTCCATCTTTATCGAGTAGATACTTGTTCTTGGCTCTATATAAAATGGCTTTTCTATCATACAAGTAAGGACTTCCTAAGTCAATTCCACATATATCCAAAGGAACTATATCTAACTCAACCTCATCTACAAATGTTGACCCAAAAGAAAACTTAAGTTTGCATTGTCTAGTCACTTGTAGTTGTGTGTTATCACATAACCAACCTAATGAGTATGGTTTTTTATAAGGTGTAGTTAGTAATCCCAGCTTCTTTACAATTGCTTCAGAAATTAAATTTATTTATGAGCCACTGTCAAACAAAGTATCAATCTTTTGATGCTTAGAAATAACTCGAATGTGGAAAAGCTCATGTCTTTTTCTCTCATTTTATTCATTATTAGTAGATTATGCAGAATTACTAGTAGATGCTTCAGAATTTTTACCCTTTACACTGGTGGCTACAATGGTTGTTTCATATCCTGAGTCTGACCCCAAATCTCTTTGAATAGCTGCAGCAGTCTTCTTCTTCTTTCCCTCAAACTTCTTAGTTCTCAGCTCCAGAGGCAGAATCCAACAGTGCTCATCATCATGCCCATCTTTATTACAATGAGTACATGAAGACTTACTTTTCTGTATAGTGTTGGTCTTCCTCTCTTTCCATTTTTGTTTTATTTTCTCCTTATTTTTTCTTGCAGTGGTTTGGGATGATCCCCCAACTTCTGGGTTCCCATTCTTACCTCTAGCTTCTAGATGTGTAGCCTGAACGGATACCTCATCTATACTAGTGGGGTTAAACATGAGGATAGTGTGCCTCATGTAGTTGTGTCGACCACTTATTTACTTCAACAGAGTCTCAGGTGAGTCTAATGAAATTCCTAGAATCAGAGCTCTTTTATGACATTCTTGGGTGTAACCTTGTACACTTTTCCCTTTCAATTGGCGAAGAGTTTGCGAGCTCATCATGGCTTGCTGCATGTAAGCTAGTGGATAGAAATGCTTCTTGATTGCAGAAACAAATTCTCTCCAGACAAAAAGAATCTTACCATGTTTTTCATGTCAGCTTGTGTCTTGCCCTCCCACCATACCAAGGCAATGCCTCCAAGGCATAGGCTGGCTAGCTGAATCTTACTCTTGTATGACTCAATGCTCTACACTCTGCAATAAACATCAATTTTTCTGATCCAGTTATCTAGCTTCTCTGCATTCAACTCTCTATCATATACTGGTAAATCAAATTTAACATCTAATTTAATCAAAGATGCCTTCCTTTTATTCTCAAGGCTATTAGGAGGTGTGAGAAAGTTTTCTTCTTTCCCTTTGCCTTTTGAGTGGGCATGGAGGAGAGATTCTTCTTCTCCTTTATCTTTGGAGTGTGATGAATCTGCATCTTTACCTTTCTTAAACTCCCTATACATTTCCTCTACCATGGACCTCATGGTCAGGAAACTATCTATGAACTGGGGGTCTGATCCCAAGGGGCTTTCTTCTAACATTTTCTTCTTAAGATAGACTCTTCCAATTTCTAGGTTAGTTTCAACCAACTGTCCTTCTCTAACGATAGATATCGATCTCCCAATCAATTGTAGAAACCTTGATGCAAAGAAAATAAATGGAGGATGACCAACCATACAACCTCTATATTATAAATGAGCCCCAATCCTCCTCACCCTGCACTAACGCCACCTAGGAGTCCACCCAAATAGCAAAAATGGTGGACCTTGATCTCCCAATCGCCTATGGCGGCCTTGATGCTAAGGAAAAGGAAGTAAATAAAAAGAGGATGAACAACCAAAGATCGTATCTTAGAGAGGCCATACAAACCTCCCCACCCTGCACCGATGCCACTTAGGAGTCCACCTAGACATCAGCAACAGTGGAGCTCGATCGGATGATCGCTTGTAATAGCCTCAATGCAAAGGAAAAGGAAGGAAATAATACAAGACAACCTGAGCTCAACCTCCCTTAGAAATTCCACCCAACCCTCCCCTCCCCACACATAGGATACCTGGGAGTCCTCCCAGATAGAAAAATGAGGGACCTTGATCACATGATCGCCTACAGAAACCTCAATGCAAAGACAAAGGAAGGAATTAAAACAAGACTAATTGAGCCCACAACCTCACTTAGAAATGCTCCACAACACTCCCCACCCCGTGCTGAGGCCACCTAGGAGTCCACCTGGACAACAGCAATGGTGGACCTCGACCACTTGACCACCTGAGCACACACAATGCAAAGGAAAAGGAAGAAAATAAATGCCAATCAATAGGCTCGCTATACAATACAATAACATATCCAAACAAGAGGAGGGATCGGGTAGCTCTACACCCCACGCACCCTACGTACAAGCAACCTAGGAGTTTTCCCATAACTTTACCAACTAGACAATGAATAATTTTCACCTATGGCCACCTCGACATAGAGGAGGGAGGTCCAAGTGTTCAACCTTGAAATCCTTCTTCCAGATAGCCCCCACCATCGACGTAGCAAACCTCCTCCCCACTGGACCACGATCACATACACAATTGAACAACAAATACCTATAAACGTTGTGACTTAACATTTCCAACAACAAAAGTCTACTATGAATGTCATATGCAAGGAAAATCCGACCACTCGATCAAACATATGGGACACCACATCTATAAAAACCTCAAAGCCAACACAACCATAGACGATGTGCACCTTGAAAGGAATGCCAACCCTTAACTTTACAATAAGGACAACAGCTCCTCACATCGCTCGATGGAAAAAGCAAGCAAGAGGGGGTTAGGTAGTTTATGAGCAAAACCCTTCCACATTCCTCTTAAATGTATGCATCTCAACTGACAATGCCAACACATAAAGATTACAAGCACAAGAAACTGACACCATAAACAACAGAATAATGAAGAGGCTAGCCGTCACAGGGAGCCACACCACAACAACCCATACAACTTCGAGAACCTAGAGCAGAAGTGGAATTGTTCACATATGCCTACTGGGAAAATCATGGAAAACATTACCACTCATGTGCTACCAAGTGGGTTTGGAGAGAAGATGAAAATTGACCACCCTAAAAATGACCCAAGGCCATTCTTCAGGAAAACCAAAAAATCTAAGTCAATTACCAACCCACCTTTCACATGAAAAGGAAACCCCTCCCCACCAAATAAGGAGGTGGTGAATAATATAACGAGGAGCCCATTTCAATCGAACCACACATGGCTGCCCACTCCTCTCAAAAATTTTTATTTCCAACAACCGAGGGACATGATAGTGACATAAGCATGACAAAGTTTTGGGGCTTCCTTCTGGGACCACAACAATGAAGGCACAAAGGAGCGCCATGAAAACCTATCATTTTTATAATTTGAATGGGCATGAGGGATATGGAAAAGCATGGCCAACATTATTTCTCATGTGCTACTGAGTGGGGATGGAGAGAAGATGAAAATTGGTCATTGTACAAATGAATCAAGGCCATCATTCAGACAAACCTGAAAAAACAACTCAATTACCAAATCACCTTTCACACAAAAAGAAAACCTATCACTTGTATCATTTGGATGGGCATGAGGGACCAGGATGAGCTAGGGAGCCACACCACAACAACCCATACATTCCAAGCACTTAGAGAGCAGAAGGGGAATTGTTCACATATGCCTCTTGGGATGACCATGACCAACATTACCGCTCATGTGCTACTGAATGGGGATGGAGAGAAGATTAAAATTGGCCACCCTACAAATGACCCAAGGCCATCATTCAACAAAACCCGAAAAAACAATTCAATTACCAACCCACCAATCACACGAAAAGAAAACCTAAAACTTATATCATTTGGATGGGCACAAGGGACTAGGATGAGCCAAGGATCCAACCCACAACAACTCATACAACTCCAAGAACATAGAGAGTAGAAGGGGAGTTTTTCATATATGCCTTCCAGGACGAGCATGGGCAACATTACCGCTCATGTGCTGCCGAGTGGGGATGGAGAGAGGATGAAAATCAACCACCCTACAAATGACCCAAGGCCATTCTTCAAGCAAACCTAAAAAAACAACTCAATTACCAACACAACTTTCACATGGAAAGAAAACCTATAACTTGTATCTTTTGGATGGGTACAAGGGACCAGGATGAGTGAGGGAGATACAACACAAAAACCCATAAAACTCCAAGAACTTAGAGAGAAGAAGTGGAATTGTTCACATATTCCTCCTGGGACGAGCATGGCCAATATTACCGCTCATGTTCTATCGAGTGGGGATGGAGAGAAGATAGAAATAGGCCACCCTACAAATGACCCAAGGCCATTCTTCAGGAAAACCCAAAAAAAAACTCAATTACCAAACCACCTTTCACACGAAAATGTAACCAAGGGACCAAGACGAGCATGGCCAAAATTACCACTCATGTGCTACCGAGTGAGGATGGAGGGTAAATGAAAATCAACAATGCTACAAATGGCCCAAGACCATCCTTTAGGTAGACTCGAACAAACATCTCAATTACCATCCCACTTTTCACACAGAAAGCAAACTATGCTAAACATGCCTGAATGAGTGTTTCTGGGAAAACTAGTATTCCTAAATAATGCTAGCCCTCTACGTTTGGCAGCTACCCTAGAACCAATAGCTTAAAGAAATTCAACGATTTCTTCTATGTGTAACAGATAAGAGAAAGATAATGGAACCAACTTAGAACTTCCACTTAATCCCTTTCCTTCTCTCTCTCCCCTTTGATAGATTCTACAACTCCTCCTCGTACTTAACACACTTGGAGAGTACCTGCACAAGTATAGCATTAAAGAACCGTCAAAGCATCATGATCTATTACAACATAAACATTACAGAATAGATATATAATGAACAAATAGTAGCATTCACAAATGATAACATTCATAATTGCACAAGCATATGGAAGAAAACTTGAAGAACTTTATTAATAGAATGAAGAATTACAACCCAGTTGTCTGAACCAACATCATCCTCCCAGCTTCAATCTTTCTTCACCACATGAAATAGCAATATCACACCAACAATACAATGCTCCTTCCTCAATTACAAACTATCAACACTTCCTTGCAATTCACAATATTCCAGCCTCTAGATCTCTTGAATTGGAGATCCATTTATAGATGTGTGCAAGGGTGTGAGTCATCCATGGGGTTTGATTAATGTCATTCCACTTGGAGATTTCTTAGATCCCTTATTCATCCTAGGGCGAATTCAAAGAGGTAAGTGGCACAGGAGATGTTTCTAGAAGATTCCATGAGCAATCACCTAGCAATCTGTCTCGGACATTTTTCCATCCTTGCCCATCACACCCTATAGAAGGCCCAATCATTATGCATCGCACCCTCGCAGTGTACCACTCAGTATGAATCACACTTTTCCAGTGGAGCAGTCAGTATGGTTTAATTTAGGGCATTTCTGAATGGTTTCTCAGGTGGAACTTTTGGGGAATGATGTTTTCAGATGACTATGTTCCTTTAGGGCATGAAACAACTCTTTTAGGGGTTGACAAGCCCTATATTATCGACATATAAGTTTGGGGTTGATGTCTGCAAATATGTCTATAACAGTTGCCCCCTAAAGCATGAAGTCGTGAATATTGATGTCAGGTGAAATTCTTTATCATGAGAATCTGAAGTTTCAAACTAGAAGGTGATCTGCATAAGTTACAACAAAATACATCATCATAATATAATTTTCATGATCTAGCTAATAGAGGCATTCCCATGCTCAGCTTTATAAATTCATTTCATGTACATAGATGCGATAGTCATCTACATATATAAACTGGTGATTCTTTAGATATAGAGTCATCATTCATGATTAGGATTACCATCTGTGTAGAGCCTTTGTTCATTTGATGTTTTTATGTCCCTAAATATATCGTAGCCCAGATGGATGAAACTAGATCCTGGGTCTTCAAACTCATTCAATCTTCACTTGATGTACAAATCAATCGACGTGAAGAGATGTTCTGAAGTCAAACATGGAAAGGCATTTCCTGATTATCATCCAATGATGTAAGCTGTTAACAGATGTGAGAGGATCACTGATAATGATAATGACCCTCAAGGTACTACAATACAATTCATGTGGTGCGAAAATATGATCCGACGTCGAACACCAAGCAAAATCTTTTGGTCGAAGGGCATTGATGTCAACCTGTCGCCGGAAGTGAAAAACTTGCCATTGATGTATGCAAGCTTCAAAGCACTAAAAGGGTTGTTTCTAAGTCAACTTCTTGGATAATGAGCTGATGTCGAAAAGAAGTGACTCATCATAGGATGGCCTTGATGTATCCCACATCTACAACATGAAACGAAGCAAATGATTTCTTGAGGTGAAAATGAACTGACGAAACAAGGTTCAGGAATGGCGGTCATGAAAAAAATGAAGGTCGGAGGTATTATAGTGGATGAGACATTAACTGGATGGTGGTTTCTCAACTGAATGACTTCTCTTGAACATGTTGGCAACACTGAGATGAATTGGTAGCATTAACCCCAAAATATGGATGGTATGAAAGACTAATGGTGAGATGATCGGTGAATGGAATAATCCAACCTGACTCAATAATTGTGATTAAGTGAAAGTGTCATGTTCAAGAGCGACTTCCTACCTTAAACTCTTCAAGTTTTCTTCCCCTTTTTTCCCAGTCATTGCTGACCAGTGCCTCTTTATTTTTTTCAAGCATGAGGAGGATAACATATCCTTGTTCTATAATTCGCCCTTCAGGCAAGCCTGTCGCTATTTAATGTTTTAATGAGTCCAGTGACAGTGAAACTCGGTCTTGTCTAGATGGACAAGTTTGTTGCTATTTTTTTAACGAGTTTAATGACAAGGATAACTCGATCCTTTGCATGCTTAGAGAGTTTGAAAAGGGATGAAAATAAAACTCCACCAGTTATTTTTCATAAAATAATCCCTCAGGTCCGAAAAAAGAATAAAATAATGCAGGAGGGATGACATTTCCAATCACTTTAACGAGCTAGAAAGGATAAGCGCTCAACAATATTTTCATGTTTAACGAGTCTAAAAGGATTTTAGAGAGGACTCTATTTTGAGGAATGTGTGGTGTCTAGGGTAGCAACTGGTTCTGGTGATTTTGGAACTTCTCAAAACATGTTGATTTATGTGGAGAGGCTGGCTAATAAGACCACTCATCACAATGTTCTTCAAAAAGGGTGAAACAACCAAGTGAAAGCGTATGATCGGCCTAAGGGATGGTGGCGATGGGATGTACACAACCAAGGCTCAAAAGGATGATAGAATGGCAATCACAAAGGTTAATTACTTGTAAATGGGTTCATTTTTCGACAAGCTTGAACCATGGGGAACTATGCTTGGATTCAATTTCATTTTTACACAAGCTTGAAATGAATAAACTATGCTTGGATTTAGTTTCATTTTTACACAAGCTCGAAATGAAGAAACTATGCTTGGATTCAGTTTCATTTTTACACAAGCTCAAAATGAAAAACTATGCTTGAAAATAGGTTTGCATGCCCCAACATGATGAAAGGGAGAGTCTCTTGTAACCAGATGGAAGTCACTGCAGTGAGGTAGGAAAACTTCATCCGGAATAGAAAAAACAGCTCTTTGGCTTCATCCATAATAAACCAAAGTGAATGATGTGTCAGACCAATCACATAACCTATAGGGAAACTTATCTTTACAACTAGGTGCATGCCCCCGAAGCTTAATTACATTCACTAGGCTACTCATGGCTACCAAGTGGATGGAATGAAGGATGAAGTGATACCATTGATGTGTGAACTTGAAAGGTATCATTTTTGCTCTCTTCAGGAAAGGAATGATTAAATGAAGGTGAAATTAGGTCAACTATTACCTCGACTTGTTGACTTAGGTCGGGTATAGACTCATAAGATTCACTTTCAGAGAGAGTGGTTTCGACCAGTGGTTGATTTAAGTCAGTCAGTCTTTCAACTAGTTAAGGACTTAGGGAGAGTTTCCTGTAACCAGATGAGAGTCACTGCGATGAAGCAGGATGGTTATCCAACACTCTTTTGGCTTCATCTAAAAAGGGACAAAGGTGAAGGGAACTGTTACCTTCACATAACCTACATGGAAACTTAACCTTTCTCCTATGTCCATGAACTTTACTATCACTAGTTGAAGGTGTGTTACCAACATGATCTCCAAAATTTGATGACATGGGATGGTGCGAACGGGGAGACCATTCTTTCAAGATCCTAGTAAATCAAGGACAGTCTCGATGAAAATGGTCTCCCATACAAATTATGCATGGAAATTTGGGTTTGGGATGTTTAATGGGCAGATTTTCATCAGATGATGCATTCAAAGCAATGGTTTCTTGCTTGCCCCCTTGCTGAATTGGCTTCTTCTTCTTCTCCTTCTCTTTCTTCTTGTTCTCAGCCACCTGGTTACTAGTATCACTAATTTCACCAAGCGAAGAGGAAGAAGGGGAGGGAGAAACAAACAAGGAAGAAGGCGAAGGGTTAGCTTCAAGATCAATTGGAGGTTGATTTTGTTCAGTTGAAGGTGTAACCCTATTTTGAACCAAAGAGGTTGAAAACAACCATACTGGCAAGCCATTGGTAAGTCCCAGTAGGGATAATATAGCCATATAAGGAGCACCAAATTTCTGAAAGAAGGAAAAGGATTAAGATTCCCTTCAAAAGGGATTCCTTGATTTATGCACCCCAGATTTTGTCTCCATATATCTCAACCTAAGATCAACTAAACTAGCATTTGCACCAGATGTTGCAAAGGAAACGCCGTAAGGCATAAATGTAAATGGTCATTGAAAATAAGAATTAATAAAGACATCTTTTGCAACATTCAATAAGAACCTACATTCCAATACTCTTCAGAATAAGTAGTTATGCACACACCTTTGAAATGATCAAAAAAGATTCTTCAAACTCTAAATAGCAAGTGATTCCCTAGAATATAAAGTGGTTGCCAAGTTCCTGAAGTGTAGCGATAAAGTTACTCTAACAAAACCACCAACAACAACCTGTCAAGAAGACATCATTCCCAACAAAAATCTGCATTTCGAAAACAAAATAGAGGCAGACAGATATTGAAAAAAATTGATATTGTGAATCAAAAAACTAAAAAATTGCAAAAGTACGATTCAAAGTCAAGGACTATGCACTCAACTTGGTGTGATCAAAAGAGATTTCCCTAGAACCTATATGGTTACCAAGTTCTCTATGCACTCATAAGTTGCTTCAACAACACCACCATCAACAATTATCTATCAAGAAAGCAAGCATATCGACTAAATAATGGAATTGTAGATAGATGAAGAAATCAATATTTAAGAAGATAATAATTTAATCAAGCCAATAAAGAAAAACTCTATAAAATCTCAGATTTCTACATTAGATTCCATTGTCCTCCTCACAGTGGATAAAGGTGTTGTGAATAGAGCATTCCATCTCATCTAGCATGTAATCATTAGCACACCTCATAATATTATGGAAACCTAATTTATCACACATGTGACCAGTGATCTTAGGCAATTCCAGACTACCTGATTGAATATAATCATCA
This sequence comes from Pinus taeda, assembly GCA_000404065.3. NCBI lineage: Eukaryota > Viridiplantae > Streptophyta > Pinopsida > Pinales > Pinaceae > Pinus > Pinus taeda. The sequence goes on from APFE031408800.1 coordinate 146,569, forward strand.
CTATTTTTAAAATCTCTTTTTAGCACAACACTAGTAATGGTGCACCACCCAAGAAGATAATTGTTCTTTCCATAAAAAAATTACAACATTAAATAGTTTTACTAATCTGGAACTATGTGATCTATTGATCAAAATGACATAAATCAACAATGTGCTCCTCTTCAACCTCACCTCCATATCCAAGGAATGATGGATCAAATGTTTCACCCCATTCCATATTAACAAGTGTAAGAACCTACAAAATCAATCTAGAAATTGGAGAGATACTCACTGCAAGGTAAGAGAATGAAATACTTAGGAGACAACATAACTAGTTTTACCAACCACTCTTGAACCATTTTCTCCTCTACAACTCCACATGCATACCCAAAAAATGATGGATTGAATGTTTCACCACCTACCATATCAGAAAATTTAAGAACCTACAAAACCCATGAGCAAGTGAATGCATTATCTATGAGCATCTCCTAGGTATTATCCTTCCATAAACTATAGATATGTTGTGGGGAAATGCATTGCTATCATCGTCAGCTATTTTTCATAACTAATCAGAGGGATATACACGCCATATGTATGCACCATAAACTCAAGCTTTCCATTAATCCATTACTCAAAAAGAAAATCACACATTTGGAAAAATCCAGTGGAACAAAAAATTTAGAATAAATGTCAAAATTAAATCCTTCACATCCATATTCTATCTACATTGCATGAATGTAGAAAAGAGTGCTAATATTGTTAATTGTTAGGAATTTTGCATTGATTTCAGATTGTAAATCATGATTTTGTGTTTTGTAACCAATACTAGAGTTCTAATAATTATGTCCTCTTCTTCTTCTTCTTATTTTTGATAAACTACGAGAATCAGTTGCATAATCTTGATCTAGTGCATCCCTCACTCCTTCAATATAGTTTGAGGGTCCATGAGCTTCTGTGCAATAACATGCATTCCCTTCTTCACTTTCAACTCAGCTGAATTAGAAGAAATATGGCAAGGACTTCTCCTTGGTTAGAGAAATAGATTCTTCCCACCCATAATTGAAGTGGACTCTCAGATTTTAATTAACATGATCAATCAAATCTTACAGGGAACTCGAGCACACAAAATGGGTAGTAGTTGGAGATTGGTAGAAAGGTTGGAATAGATTGAACAGTGACTACTCATTCATCAAGCAGTTACCATCAGGCACATTCGTCAGAATGGTAACAAAGTAGCAGACTTCTTAGCAAACATTGACATTGATAGTGGTAAGACTCTTCATGTGGGAGCTCTTAACACTATAGGCAACACACGTCAATTGTAGGATTTCAATGATATGGTGCAAAAGGAAAGTGCAAATGGAGAGGAAACACACCCGAATGCAGATGTCAACAATGGCAATTAAAATGACAAGACGGGCCGTCAGCGGGATGGGAAGCCATCTGGCTAATTGCATCGTCCTGAGAGCCTACCTTAGGCAGATTAAAAACACCTTGCAAACATTTATAATTTGCAATCAAATGATTAGTGCTCAACAATTTCAAAATTGCATAACATAATATGTGAATGAGTAATTATGAGTAGTGAATATTTCACATGTATCTCACTAAAAGACCTTATATATAAATTAATAGTATACAAGTTGCTTAACTTAGAAAAATAAGAATTACAAACAGTATATAGGATTTCTATTTCAAGTGTTTCATATAATGTATTATGAGATAAGTGGCGATATGTCTACCAGCTGTATGACTCAGCTCGGTCATAAGCGATAATATTTTTTTCTCACAGATTCATCCTCAATCGAGCATCATCAGAACAAGATCCATTAAAAGGCCGCAGGAGATCATTTTAAGGATTCATGGTGTCATCCTCAAAGAGTGATCAGCAATTCTCTGCAGGATAAGTTTATGGCGTAACGGATGGGTGTGTTAAACTTTTCCACTTTTTTGATGATATA
>APFE031408800.1:157576-181956 GCA_000404065.3 Pinus taeda
TTATTATTATTATTATTATTATTATTATTATACTGAGGGGTTAATTTTTCTAATTAGGGGAAACCAGCTTCCTCTAATCTCCATACCGTTGTTTCTGTTGAGATTGTGCAGGTGTTTGATAATCTCCAGGGCTTCTCTGATTTTTCGCTTATGTTGCTGCTCCTCCTTGGCGATAATGGAGGCGTTTTCCAATAAGACATGGTGCTTAGTTTTTGACGAGTGTTCTGGAAGGGCAGAGGAACGAGACCTTTCATTTTTAATATCAGCCCCATGCTCTTTGAGTCTTATCTGCAGAGAACGACCAATTTCACCAATGTAGCTTTTCCCACATGAGCAATCGATTTTATAGACCCCTTTAAGTTGATGTTTATCAATGTTATCTTAAGACTTTTTCTATAATTAATTTATTCTTATGCACGCCCTATTAATTTTAATTTCAAACCAAGATCATAGTGCATGTACATAAATCATTCATAAATTTAGTTCCTGCAAATTTTCAATATCTCTTTTTTAACAAAGGTAACTTCACAAGTTTTACCTTGCCATTTCCTCGGTATCCATTTTGAAAAGATGCTTTCTTGCTTTTTGTAACCACTGCTCTCCTTGGGATTGCCATTGCCTTGGTATGCACTTTGAAAAGTCTCTCATGCATGCTTGATTTTTGTAACCACTGCTATCCTTGGGAAAATGAGCTCTCTCACAGCTATTTATAAAATTTAAGGAACCTTGCACCCTTTTCAACATGTTTTTTTGTTCCTTAAATGAGTGTGTTGAATGCAGCGTAGTTTCCAAGCTAAAGGAAGTCAGTTTGAACAAGCTTCCATCATTTGAGAACAGAAAATAGTGTTCATCTTGATAATCTAGAGACCATAACTCGTGCCATCAAAATATGGTACTTCTTCTCACAAGTTATTATTGATAGCTATCCAAAGAACGACAAGACAAATACCAAAAACACCACAAGTGTACTTTGATATCAATTTGATGAGTTTGAAAATAAAAAAACAGAGACTACCACTGCTAATAACACTAGAATAAAAGAAAAGTTTAAAAGGAACCAAGGAATACAAATGAAGGATCACATAATTCCCTTACATAAAGCAGCCAAGATTACAAGGCAATTACTCGTAATAAAAGTGACAAATCTTACATTGGCACTCCATACAGTAACAAGGATGTCGCGTTTCCTGTTACATAAAACAACAAGAAGTGCTCCCGTTTTCAGCCATCAATTCAGCTTAAATCAAACTAGAAGACTAAAATCTAGCTTAAATCAAACACAAAAACCTTAGAAATTTGCTTAAAACTTAGAAAGAGTGGAGCGATGTGCCACGGGCTCTGCATGATACAAAGGAGAATTAGGAGCGTCCATGTAACCGTATCGATCTTCGCCGCGCAATTGCTGGGGAGTTATTAACTGCGTGGAGTATCAATCTTCGTCGCGCAATTGCTGGGAGTTAGTAACCACGTGGAGGTATCCATCTTTGCTGTATAGTTGCTAGGAATTAGTAACTGTTTTTAGCTATCAATCTAACGGTAGAAGATGCTTCTATCGTCTAACATAGATAATCGATGGTCTATAATCGCACACGGTAGCATCTGGGGGTGTTGATCTCAGAGGGAATGCCTTACGGCGTAATAATAGGGATGTTATTCCGAATTCAATTAATTTTAATGACACTTGGACACAACTTTGCTTTTTCATTTTTTAACAGTCGAGAAAAAGCTAAAGATGACTCTAGTCTCCTTCGATTTTTAATGAGCCTGAAAGGAGAAGTGCTCAGATGGACCTTTTCTTTTAAAGAGTCGAAAAGGTAAAGTGACTACTCTAGAAAATCTAGACATACGGGTTACCAAACCAATCACAAAACTAAAATAGACACCTTGGTGATAAATTAAAGAGAAATTACCAAGGACTTATGTACGACAGTCAATCTTCCCGAATGTTGTGTTTAGTGCATTTTGATCAATAAGGCAGCAAACTCAGCTTCCTATGGATAAAGATATAAGCCTATTATAGTATCCCAATATATACGTGACGGTATGGGGAGCACAAGTCTGTGCTAGCACTTGTCATATTAAGGAGGAGGAATCACCCAACCTTTAATGAAAACGATAGCCACTAGTTTTAATGATGCCAGAACACATCTCTAGCCTAGACCTCTAGATATGTTGTGTTAAGCTCCAAAGTGTTGTTAGGTTCATTGAAATTTATTTTAAAGTTGATCTTGTTTAGAGTTTGTCTTTCAATGGTTCATAGCATGATGATGATTTGAAATTCTTGAAATGGAATCTACAATGATAAACAATTTTTGTTTGTTTTGAGCAATGAAAATCCTAACTACTAGGGAAAGAAAATAACAGTGTAAAGAGCAAAGATCAAAGAGCACACACTAGTGCATTTCCCTAAATCATATTTTTGCACAAAAATCTACAACTGCTAAATGAAAATGCATGTATTTGTTTTTTGTTCTCCTTAATATGAAAAATGCCAATAAGGAAAACAAAATGCCGCAAAGATTTGAAATATTTCATACAAAATGACATTTTCAACAATTTCTTCTTCAAAAGAGAAAGGAAGACTCAACGCCACTTTTCAAATTTGAATTAAAAATGCTTTGAAACTTCGAAGATAAACAAATCAAACCAAAAACATTAAGAAAAGTTCAATCAATTTATCAAGGGAAGGAAGAATTCACGACACTTCTCTTTTCGATGCAAAATGACAATTACGACACTTTTATATCAAAGTGACAAATTGATTTAAACAATTTTTTGACAAGGGATTGTAAATGATGAAAAAATTCACAAAAAACATTCACTAATCCTAATGTAATTGAGACTGGTCTATGTGATGCAAGTAGGCTTCAATAAGGGGGCACTATTCATGTGCAGCAAAACAATTTAACAAAATAGAAAACAAGGTCAAAAACCCTCAATTTCTAGAATGGAAAAAGAGTTCAGTCAATCATTGCACTGGGGCTTCACAAATAGAGATGCATCACACTTACTACACTTGGGAGATGTGATGCATACTGAGTTACAGTGGAATACAATGCGATGGTTCAGGGAGCGCAACTGAAATGGGTTTTGGCTCAGATGTGCAATTGTTTTCAATGAGTTAAGCTGAGCTTTGATGAATAGTAAATAGTAAAGTATGAAGGAACACCTTGAGAGGTTACTAAGATACCAAAAGGGCATCTAGATATGCTTGTAAGTCAAATGTTTAATTCATAAACTAAACCAGAGATTGATTGAAGCAACATTCATCTACTATGTAATTGCAGAGCAAGAGAAGTTTGAAGGCTACCTGGCTGACTTCAGACTTTGTCTATAGTTTATAAAAAAAACAATAACAACAAACAAACATTTGATCATCCCCAGCAAAGTCACCAATTTGTTTCTGGGAAGACTTGTATTCCTAAAAAAATTCTAGCCCTCTAGGTTTGGAAGCTACCCTAGAAACAACAGTGTAAAGAATTCAACAATTTCTTCTATGTGTAACAAATAAGAGAAAGATAATGGAACCAACCTGGAACTTCCGTTTAATACCTTGCTTGCTTTCTCTCCCCTTTGAAATATCATGCAACTCCTCCCTATACTTAACACGCTTGCAGAGTACCTGCACAAATACAACAACAAAGAACCGTCAAAGCATCATGATCTATTACAACATAAACATTATAGAATCAGATATATAATTCACAAATAATAGCATTCAAAAATGATAACATTCACAATTGCACAATCATATGGAAGAAAACTTGAAGAAATTTATTAATAGAAGGGAGAATTACAACCCATTTATCTGATCCAGCATCATCCTCCTAGCTTCAATCCTTCTTCACCTCATGAAATAGCAAGATCACACCAACAATACAATGCTCCTTCTGTAATTACAAACTATCAGCACTTCCTTGCAATTCACAATATTCCAGCCTCTAGATCTCTTGAATTGGAGGCCCATTTATAGATGTGTGCAAGGGTGTGAGTCATCATGGGGTTTGATTAGTGTCATTCCACTTTTTACAATTGGTTCCACTTGGAGATTTCTTAGATCCCTTATTCATCCTAGGGCAAATTCAGAGAGTCAAGTGGCACAAGAGAAGTTTCTAGAAGATTCCATGAGCAATCACCTAGCAAACTGTCTCAGACATTTGTCCATCCTTGCCCATCGCACCCTATAGAAGGCCTAATCAGTATGCATTGCACCCTGGCAGTGTACCACTTAGTATGCATTGCACTTTGCCAGTGGAGCAGTCAATATGGTTTAATTTAGGCCATTTCTGGATGGTTTCTTAGGTGGAACTTTTGGGGAATGATGTATTCACATGACTATGTTCCTTTAGGGCATGAAACAAATATTTTAGGGGTTGATGATCCCTATTTTATTGACATATAATTTTGGGGTTGATGTGCCCAAATATTTCTATAACAACGAGTTTACATGGGTGCCCTCATAGGACCTGACTTGTCATGCCCCTACCCTAGCGATAATATTCCATCTACAAGATGGGGGGTGTGGCACCACCACCCACTTTCATTCATTAATTACCATTATTCAATGCAAGTGCACAACAAATATAGCTTAGGAAGGGAAACTCCTTGCAAAGGCACCCACCAGTCACCTCCATTATTTCTCCATTCAAAACTTCGTTCACCGTCGTGCACCTGTCATTTGGCTATCCATGCATTGCTGCTGGGTTGTGTCACCCACTTGGTGCACACCCATAGCTCCCTTCACCATTGCCACCAACTGACCACATATAATTATTAACTCATCCATCACACCAAACACCCTCGCTCATTTTCCAACTCGAATTTCCAAGCATGTGCCAACCCGCAGGTTGCCCGACTCACCTTTGGGCACATCCCCGCCATTCACATTGCCAACACTCCAACTTGGTATGCCATTGTTTGTTCCACTTAACTAGCCCACACACTTGACTCATCTATTCAGCTCGCTCAGCGTGCACACCTGAATCACTACTCAATCTATCTAGGCGCTTCCACTCGAACTCGCCTAGCTCACCCTTGGTGCCCGCCCGCGACCTAATTGACACACCTTGTGTGCACTCACCTAGCCTATGAAAAACCTATTTTCCTTCACCTACCCATTTGGGTGCTTATCGCACCTCGTGTGCCCATTATTCACCCGTGCCCAACCTGTGATACCTCTGCCACTCGACCTGCACCTTGACTCGCCAGTCCTACCACCTGAATGACTCACTCAATATGCGATCTCATTTTCCTGTGACTTCATGCTTCAGCCCAAGAGTCTGCCTGCAATTTGCCAAGTTTTAGATTCCTCCAAGTAGCTCACACCCTTTGCTTGCATGACCACTTGGAAGCTTTCGTTGATGTCTTTTCCCACCATTCCTCTATTCTACTTATATGGTAGTTGGTAATTTGGTTGGGGCATCGACCCACCAAGTTGACCCACCATTTTGTCCAAATCGCCCCTCCATCGTGTCGGCCCATGGTGTGGGTGCCCATACATGGGACCGCCCTCCATATAAACTCGTCGATGTTTCCAACACTTAGTCATTTTTCCAAGATGTCTTTCGTGTAGCACATGGATCGTCTCCTTTGTTTGGCTAGCTCGTCGCACCATTTGGGCATGCCATAACTCACCAATTACCTCTTGCATCATGCAATGACCCTGGGGCCTTACATCCTCTGCCACCTCAAGTCATTTTCGCCCTCACTAATTATCCATCCCAGTAACCACATTTTCCAAGACTATCGCAAAGTGCTACTAGCTCCAACATCTGAAGTTGCCTATACTGCTTGCCTTCACTCCAATAGCACACAAACCATTGGTCTATGTCTCCATAAATAGGAAATCTCCTTGATCCATGACTTCAATCAGTTGATATATCAAACATCCCTACAACATATATAATACAACTATCTCCACCATGTGTCGTTCATCATGTGAATCTCTACATAATACTCTAGCCAACACAGCATATTACTTGAAACCAAGACATCTATCTGACACAAAATCGGCACACTACATGCCCCCATGTCATTGAACTAGTTTGGTAGTGAATCCAACTGTAATTCTCAACCCATGAGAATGTACCTTCTCCATGCCACTATTGGTTATTTCTCAGCATCCTACCACAATCTCAACTCGATCAAGAATCTATCCAAAATAAGCCATGCTCAGGTCCATGGTATGCCCATCCCATCTACAACATGCTATCCATGATGCTAATTCTAATGTGATGTTATGCAGTCACATTCATTCTTGCATCATCAACCTGCCAAATAAGCAAGCCTGCTCCCAAGGCCCATAGGCAAGGTGGTACAACCCTTCTAAATGTTAAGGCCATTGCACCAACCCATCTCCAAGGTTGTCTATTGAGAAAGGAGGGACAAGAAGTTTCCTCCCTAACTCTCATCCATCCATGTATCAGATTGATGTTGTGCCTTGAAGTACTTGTGCATAACCTCAACCTCCTAATGTGTACACTTAATATTTCCAAGTGTGTCTTCTATCAATTGAAATTCATATATACCCATGGCATATCTACAAAATTCCACTATGTCAATCGAATCTCTGCTTGTGTAATCTTACCCAACAGTTTCCTCTGAAGAAGTATTCCAACTTCCTTCATCTGCAACTCCATTGTGAAGATCTTTGGTAGAAGTTTCTCCTTTCAAGTGTCTCAATATGTGTGAAATTGATTTTCCACCCTCATCATTCCTTCTGGCTCTAGAAATGAAGTCTACTAACTTTCATTCCTTTGTTGTTTGAGTCATACTCCCAAGTCCTCTTTGCTCCACATCAACATGCTTCACATTTGGATCCTTTGGATACAAAGTCATAGAATACATCCTTGGTCTATGACCCAAGCAACTCCTTCTATTCATCGGAACCAACAAGGTTCTCTCTTCAGCTGTAATCAAGAGAATGTCCTAGTTACCATTGGTATGGCTTGTCCAACCTTCAAAATGTCTTTCCTCGGCACCATAGAATGATCATCCAATTCCATGATGCTCAAGTCCAACTTTCCAAACCAAGAGCCCACTCTCACTTGAGTGTTCTCCATCACTCTAGTAACACCTTTCATGGTAGAGTTAATTGCTTTAAAAGAACTCCACTCTCTCCCCATTTTAGCTTTCTTCCTAAAAGACTTTTCTTCTTTCCTACTAAGGAAACTATGAGTAGCTCCCATGTCCAACAAAGCTGCAAATCTCTTGCCACATATGGTCACCTACATAAAACTCAGCTTCAAGGCATCACCATCCTCTTTCAGCTTGATCTTGCATCTTACCTCAACAACCTTCTTCAAAAACTTGACCTCAGAAGAGCCTATCAACTTATGCTTTGACTTGACTTCGTTCTTAAGGTATTTCATCTCCCTGCTTGGCCCCTCTAAGCAATATGATCTTGGTGCTTCTTGAATCCCTTCAAGCTTATTCTCCATCGTTCACTACTTAAGTGAACCAATCAAATGTCCATTGACTCCTTCTATGTGAAGTGAACTAAGCCTCCGAGCATCTGATTGAATGTCTCAGTGGTAGTCCCCAAGTCTGTTAATGTAATCAAGCTCATCTTGCTCTATCACAATGGTCTTTCTACCGAGAAATTCCTTCCTTATCTAGCCCTCAAGCTACTTGACTTCTACCTCTGCCATGGTGCTTTTCTCCCTCAACCGAACTCTTTCATCCATGAGTTATTGGAGCCTAAGATTAGTCTACTGGATCTCCTCATCAAGTCCCTTGAGCTCATTAGCATCCATATGAAGATAATTCAAGTCTTTCGGAAAATCTTCTATCCTGCTTCCTATATGTATCAAGGGTTCCCACTCTTTTACAAAATCTTCATAGCATTTCCGCATTTCTTGTTTCCAACAATCACTTGTGTTTTTCATCTGTTGAAATGCTCTTTCAACCATCTTCATCTGTTTGGCAAGTGTTCGATGCCTGCTTTACCTTCCACAATCATTAGCCTTAAACACCCAAAATTTCAACTGAACCCACTCGAATACTAACTGTCACAATGATCATCTTATACCACTTCACCTACAATTCTTAATCACCAAAGCTAGCAGAATAAAAACCTATAATACCACCTATCATGCCCCTACACTGATGGTAATCTTGCAACCACATTATGTGGGGTGTAGCACCACCAACCACTTTATTTTTAACAATACTTGGAAGTGTGGACTATGCCTACTTTCTATACTTAGTTTATTTTCAATTCTCCAAGTATAATCTTTTGTTAACATAGTGGAAACATTCATACATCATTCATTCATTACCATCATTCAACACAAGTGCACAATAGATATAACTCAGGAGGGGAAACTCCTTGCAAATAAGATTATGTCCGAATAATAATGATAATCACAATTTTCATAGATTTATAAATCTGAAAAATATACAAGTTCGTCCTATACCATCATGCAACCTACACCTCCACCGGGCAGAGGCAACCAATGGTCACCTCCACAATTTCTTTGTTTAGAACTTTGTTCACCATTCTACACCTGTTGTTTGGCTGGCCATGCAACACTTCCAGGTTATGTTGCCCACCTAGTGCACAACTGCAGCTTGCCTCACCATCACCACCAACTTACTACGCCCAATCATTAACTGATATGTCACACCATCACACCAAATTCCATCACTCATTTTCCAACTGAGCGTGCCAACTGTGTGCCACCCTATGGGTCACCTGACTCACCTTTAGGTGCACCCCTATCATTCACACCGCCAACACTCCAACTCATTGTGCCTTTGTTCGTTCCACTTAACTCACCCACATACATGACTTGTTTGTTTAGCCCACCCAACATGCACACCTGACTCGTAGTTCATCCCACCTGATCACTTCCACCTAAACTTACCCTGCGCACCCTTGGTGCCCGCCCATGGCCTAACCGATGGACCTCGTGTGTGCTCACCTAGCTTACGATAAATCCATTTGCCTTTGCTTTCTAGTTTAGCAGATCGTCGCACCTTCTGTGCCCATCATTTTCCTACAACCAACTTGTGATACGTCCATCCGCCTGACCTGCGGCTCGACTCGCTAGTCTTGCCACCTAAACAAATCACCTGATATGTGAACTTGTTTTCCTGTGGCTCCATGCTTTGGCCCAAGTGTCCACCTACACTTTGCCAAGTTTTAGAATCCTCGAAGTAGCTCACACCATTTGCTCGCATGAACACTTAGAAGCTTTCGTTGATGTCTTCTCCCACCATTCTTCTGCTCCACTTATATGGCAGTTGGTTGTTTGGTTGGGGCGTCGACCCACCAAGCCGACCCACTGTTTTGTCCAACTTTCCCCTCCATCACGTTGGCCCATGGTGTGGGCACCCATACATGGGACTGCCCTCCATATAAAGTCACTGATGTCTCTAACACTTAATCTTTTTTTCAAGATGACTTTCACATCATACATGGGTCATCTCCCCCATTCGGCAAGCTCATCACACCATGCGGGCCCATCCCAAATCTCCAGTTACCTCCCAAATCGTTGCTCGCCCGTTGTGCATCCTTCACTGACTCTTGAATTTTGCAATAACCCCAGTGCCTTACACGACCCAACCTAACCCGACCCACCCAAACGAGTTTACATGGGCGCCCAAACCCTGCCAAAATGAAGGCATAGGGGAGAGCTAGGAAAACGGGTGGTAAAAACATGCACAATACCCACTGCCGATCACAACTTAGAATTTTTTATATGGGCACATGTGACCAAGTGTGCCCTTAGACAAGACAACCCAACCAAATGAGTTTACATGAGCACACTCAAATGACTCGACCGAATGAGTTTCCATGGGCACTCTCACAGGACATGACCTGACCAACCCGAATGAGTTTACAAGGGCACCCTCACATGACCTGACCCAACCCAACCAAATGATTTCACATGAGCACCCTCACACGACATGACCCAACCCGCCCGAAAGAGTTTACATGGGTGCCAACACCTAATCGAAACAAAGGCACAAGGCAGACCCAGGCAAACAGGCCACACGAATGTGTACAAGGCCCACACCCAGTCACAACTTAGAATTTTTTATGCGTGAAATTTTTCTTGGGCACTCCCTCACACGGAACGACTAGCCGAACAAGTTTACACAGGCACCCTCAAACAAACTGACTGAACAAGTTTACATGGGCGCGCTCAAGCGACTCACCTGAATGAGTTTACAAAAGTGCCCTCAATCAACCTAAATGAACGAGTGTACATGATAAAAGAAGGCATATGCGAGAATTGGAAAAACAGACCACACGAACATGTGCAAAGCCCACCCATGGTCACAACTTATCATTTTTAACATAGGCCCATGTGCCTGGGTGTGCCCTCACACAACATGAGCCGACCTACCAGAATGAGTTTACACGAGCACCCTCAGACGACCCAACACGACCAACCAAATGAGTTTACATGGACACCCTCACATGATGTGACCCAACCCGCCCAAAATGAAGGCCCAAGGGAGAATCAGGCAAATGGGCTACACGAACGTGCACAAGGCCCACCCCCAATCACAACTTATCATTTTTGACACGTGCACTTGTCCCCAGGCACACCCTCACATGGAACAACTGGTCGAACGAGTTTGTGCAAGAGCCCTCAAACCACCAAACCAAACAATTTTACACAGGTTCCCTCAAACAATCCAACCAAACAAGTTCACATGGAAAATTACTCGCCTGAACGAGTTTACATAGGTGCCCTCAAATGACCTATTCAAACGAGTTTACATGGAAAAGGATGGCACATGGGAGCATTGGGAAAATAGACTGCATGAAAGTGAATAAGGCCCACCCCGAATCACAACTTAGCATTTTTTACACGGTCCCATCTGCTTGGAAACACCCTCACATGACATGACCCAACCTACCCGAACAAGTTTACATGGGTGCCCACACACAAATTAAATGAAGGCACAAGGGAGAGGTTACCAAATGAGCTGCACAAATAGGCACAAGGCCCACCCTGGGTCACCACTAATCATCTTTTGTAGGGGCACACATGCTTAGGTGCACCCTCACACTAAACGACCCGACGAAATGAGTTTACACGGGTGCCCTCAAACGACCCACCCGAACGCATTTACATGAGAGCCCTCAAACGAACCGTCTGAACGAGTTTACATGACCGCCCTCAAACGACCCACCCAAACGAGTTTACACAGCTATTGTCAAATGACCCGCCGAACAAGTTTACATGGGAAATGACCCTTCTGAATGAGTTTACACAGTCATCCTCAAACGACTCGCCCAAATGAGTTTACATGGTCGCCCTCAAATGACTCACCTAAATGAGTTTACATGTGTGCCCTCAAACGACCCGCCCATATGAGTTTACATGGAAAATGACCCACCCAAATGATTTTACATGGTAAACGACCCGTCCAAACAAGTTTACATAGAAAATGACCCGCTAGAAAGAGTTTACATGGGCGCCCACACATGACCGAAATGAAGGCACAAGGGAGAGGTGGGAAAACGAGCAACACTAACATGCATAAGGCACACCCCAGGTCACAACTTAGAAATTTTGATATGGGCATGTGCGCTGAGGCACACCCTCACACTGAACGACCTGACTGAACAAGTTTACATGGGCGCCCTCAAACAACCTGCCTGAATGAGTTTACATGAAAACCCTCAAATGACCCGCTCGAATGAGTTTACATGGCAAACAACCTACCTGAACTAGTTTACATGGGCACGCTCAAACATCCCGCCTGAATGAGTTTACATGGAAAACGACCCTCCTGAATGAGCTTACATAGCAAATGACCTACCACAATGAGTTTACATGGCAAAAAACCTGCCTAAATTAGTTTACATGGGTGCCCACACATGAATGAAATGAAGGAACAAGGGAAAGTTGGGAAAATGAGTCGTACGAATGTGCACAAGGCCCACCCCAGCTCACAACTTAACATTTTTTATAAAGGAATGTGTACCTAGGCGCGCCCTCACACAGAATGACCCGACTGAATGAGTTTACACAGCCACTCTCAAAGGACCCATCCGAACGAGTTTACAAGGTAAAAGAGGGCACATGGGAGCATTGTGAAAATGGACCAAACAAACATGCACAAGCGCCACCCCAAGTCATAAATTAGCATTTTTGACACGAGCTTGTGTGCTCAGGCACACCCTCACATGACACAATCCAACCCACCCAAATGAGTTTACATGGGTGCCTTCACACGATCTGACCCAACACGCCTGGACAAGTTTACATGGGTGCCCTCACACAACACGAGCCAACCAACCTGAACGAGTTTACATGGGTACCCACACACAACCAAAATAAAGGCACAAGGGAGAGGAGGGAAAATGGGCTACACGAACTTGCACAAGGCCCACCCCTGGTCACAATTTAGCATTTTTTTTATGAGCATGTGTGGTTGGGTGTAGCTTCACACAGAATGACCCTCCTGAATGAGTTTACATGGGTGCCCTCAAATAACCCACCCGAAAAAGTTTACACGAACACCCTCAAATGACCCACCTAACGAGTTTACACGGATGCCCTCAAATGACCTGCCCAAATGAGTTTACATGGAAAATGACCCACATGAATGAGTTTACATGGGCACCCTCAAATGACCCACCCAAATGAGTTTACACGTCAAACAACCCGCGCGATCAATTTTACATGGGAAACGACTCGCCTACATGAGTTTACATGGCAAACAACCTGCTCGAATTAGTTTACATGGCAAACAAGCCACCCGAACAAGTTTATATGGGCACCCTCAAATGACCTGCCTGAATGAGTTTACACAGGCGCCCTTAAATGACTTGCCTGAATGAGTTTACATAAGCGCCCTCAAACGACCTGCCCAAATGAGTTTACACGACAAAAAACCCACCCGAACGAGTTTACATGGGCGCTCACACATGACTGAAATGAAGGTAGAAGGGAGAGTCAGGAAAACAAGATGCATGAACGTGCACAAGGCCCACCTCCAGTCAGAACTTAGCAATTTTGATACAGGCACGTGTGCCTTCGGTGCCCTCACATGACACGACTTGACCCAACCCAACCTACTGTTTTCACGAAAACTAGTGTTTATTCAGATCTGCTAGTCCCACTAAGACACGTAGCTATCTTAGAAACAAACAATTCAAAGTAACTTGTGTTTTCCTTTATGGGAGATAGATGAGAGAGAAGCATAGAGAACCAACCTTAGTCTTTCGCTTGGCTCCTTGCTTGTTTCCTCTCTCCTTTGATAGAGCTTCGCCACTCCTTTCTCACTTATCCCCTTCAAAGAACAATTGTAGAGGCAAAAAAATACCATCAAGCATAGAGATCTATAACCATAAACAATGTAGAATCATATGTACATTAACCATACAAATGCATACACAAATACAAGATTCATAAATATACAAGTATATGGAGGAAAACTCAGATAGCTTTATTGGTAGAAGTAGTAGAAGAGGGGATTATAGCCCAGCTGTCTGATCCAGCACCATCCCCCTAGTATGAAAGCCCTCTTCACCTCATGAAAAGCTAGATCACCCAACAATACAATGCTTCACAAAGAAACCAACAACACTTCCTTACAAAATACAAAATTCTATCACCCTAGATCTCTAGGATGAGGGATCCATATATAGATATTTGTAGGGGGGTGAGTCAGCTTCTAGGCTTTTGATTAGTGTCATTTTGCTGATAGTTCTTGGTTCCACTTGGATATTTCATGATCTCTTACTCATCCTTGGGCAAATTTAGAGAGGCAAGTGTCATATGAGCAATTTCTAGAAGATTCTATTAGTTTCCACCTAGCCAAATGCTTCTGCCATTTGTTTGCTCTCGCTCATCGCACCCTACAAAAGGTATTTTCAATATGCATCACAACCTTTGTGTGTAACAGATGAGATGCATTGCACCCTCAGTATGAAGTAGTCTGTTTGGTCTAGTTTTGACTAGTTCTGAGTAGTTTTTTAGGGAGAACTTATGGGAAATGATGTAATCAGTTGACCTTGATCCTTTAGGGTATGAAACAACACTTTTAGGGATTTATAATTCCTTGTTTGATGGACATATGTGATTGGGGTTGCGGTGCCCAAATATGTCTATAGTCGATGCCCCCTAAAGCATGAGGTCGTAAATCTTCTAATGTCAGGTGAAATGCTTTATCATGAGGATCTGAGGTTTTTCAAACAGGAAGGTGACCTATAATAAGATACAATAAAATACATTATCTTCATAATATTTTCATGATCTAGCTGAAGTGGGCATTCCCATGCTCAACTTTATAAATTCATTTTCGTGTACATAGGACAGACAATCGTCTGTGTGGCAAACTGATGATTCTGGTAGAGCCATCATCCCTTTGCTTGGATGATTACCTGTGCAGCTATGGAATACATTTGATATCTTTGTTTTCCTAAATATATCACAACCCAAATGGATGAAACTAGATCCGGGGTCTTCAAACTCATTCAATATTCACCCAACGTACAAGTCAATCCATGTGAAAAGATGTTCTAATGTCGAACATGGAAAGACATCACCTGATTACCAGCCAATGATGTAAGTTGTTAACAGGTGCGAGAGGAATTACCGATAATGATAACGACCCTCAGGGTACTGCAGTACAATTCACATGGTGTGAATACATGAGTCGATGATGAACACCACAAAAAATATTTTACTCGAAGGCCATTGATGTAAACCTGTCGCTGGAAGTGAGAAACTTTCCATTGAGGCATGCAAGCTTCAAAGTACTGAAAAGGTTGTTCCTAATTCAACTTCTTTGATAATGAGCTGATGTCAACAAGAAGTGACCCATCGTAGTAGGGCCTTAATGAATCCAACATCTACGACATGAAATGGAGCAAATTATTTTGTGGAGGTTAAAATGATTTGATGATATGAGGTTCAGGATAACGGTTATGAAAAATGGAGTGTGAAGGTATTATAGTGGATGAGGCGCTAGCTGGGTTGGTGAATTCTCTGAGCAACTTCTCTTGAACATATCGATGACACTAAAATTGATTGGTAGAATTAACCCCCAAAATGGATGGTACGGAGGACCAATGGTGATATGACTGGTGAACGGAATAACCCAACCCAGCTCAATCATGGTGATGGAGTGAAAGTGTCATGTTCAAGAGCGACCTGCTACCAATGAAGTTCTTCAAGTTTTCTTCCCTTTTTTCCCTAGTCATTGCTGACCAAAACCTCTTTATTTTTGTCAATCTTGAGGAGGATAACATATGCTTGTGCTATATTTTTCCCTTCGATCAAACCTGTTGCTATGTTTTAGCGAACCCAGTGACAATAAAACTTGCTCTTGTCCGTATGGACAAGTTTGTTTCTATTATTTTAATGAGTTTAACGAGAAAGATAACTCGGTCCTTTTCATGTTTAGAAATTTTGAAAAGAGATGTAAAGGAAACTCCAGTAGTCCTTTTCATGGTATAATCCTTTAAGCCTGAAAAAGTATAAAATAATATGAAAGGGATGACTTTTCCAATCACTTTAGTGAGCCAAAAAAAATAAGCGACCGATCTTTTTGTGTAATGCTCCCTCGGGTCCAAAAATATTAAAATATAGAGGAGGGATGGCACTTCCCTTTACTTTAATGAGCCGGAAAGGCCAATAGCTCGGCAATATTTTTTGTATTTTACGAGTCTAAAAAGAGCTTAAAAGAGACTTGTTTTTTAGGAACGAGTGATTTTTTTGGGTAGCAACTGGTTCCAGGTAAGTTTGGAACTTGTCGAGCATAGAAGTGTAAAGAAGGTGGCTAACAAAATCACTTGTCACAGAAGTTCCTCAAAAGGGTAAACAATCAAGTGTAGGTGTATGATTAGCTAAAAGAGTGGAGGTGACGGTAAGAACACGACCAAGGCTCAAAATGCTAATAGTAATGCGATCACAAAGGTTGATTGCCGAGGGTGGATTCATTTTTTAATGAGCTTGAATCTTTGGAAACTATGCCCAATGCTAGGTTTATTTTTTAACGTGCTTGAACTTTGTGGAAACATTGCTCGTAATAGTTGTCTTTAAGGATGTCTCTCATTAGTAGGTTCATTTTTTAGTGAGCTTGCCCCATGTAAAACTTTGTTCAGGAGCCTTTCATATGCAAGCTAGAAACGACCAACTACAAAAACTAACTACACTAGGGGTTAATGAACTACTGAGGTTAGGTAGGATAGTTTCGTACAAAACATTTCCTTTGCTTTGTCGAGCTGCCAACAAAGGTGAATCGTGGATTAGACCAATCACCTAACCTAAGTAGTTGAAGTTAGTAAAATAATACAGGGTTAGAGTTACGCTGGTCACTTTTCACTTGCATAAAAAAGGTTTGCATGCCCCCAGGTATAAACAAAAGTAGAGTTTCCAGGCTACCATATGGAAGTCCTTGCATTAAAGCAAGATTGTTTCATCTGTGTTGTAGCCAAAACACTTCCTTGGCTCTGTCCATAGACAAAGGTGAATAGTGTGAGCTTCCAATCACATAACCTTTGATGAGGAAATCCTATTTTAGACTGATTCCATATCCTAAATGGACGGGTGTGTCAAACTAGTCATATATCCTACGAGGAAATCTATCTTTTGTCTCGGTTCGCCTGCCGAAACAGACCAGGGTGCATGCCCCCTGGGTTTTGTCACATTCACCAAATCACTAGCGGTCATTAGGTGGATGGACTGGATGTTGATGAGACATTCCTTGTGCAAAGAGACCATTTAGGAATGGCATTTAACTAGTAGTTGTTTTTGAACCAGGGAATGAAATCTAGTCAACAAGTTGTACCATTTTTCCTTTATACGGGAAACACATCACTCGAAAGAGTGAGGAAACAATGGCTCCCATGTTGTAAATGTAGTCACACCCAAGGAGTAGATTGTAATCTAGTGGCCCTTAGACTACCATCACATTCAAATGAACGGTTTTCCTTCTCAATCTTATAGGAAAATTTGGAAGGATCCCTAATAGTTGACTGGTTCCTTTATTGAAGCCTAACAAATTTCGAATCTCAAGTAGAAGCGATGGCGAACCAAGCGCATTCCAAGCAGTTGAGGAAAGGATAATCACAGAAGCCCCTTCATCTATGATAGTTCCAGCCATGATCATTCCATAAGCTTGTAATATGATTTAAAATGGTACATTAGATGGTAGGCACAGTCCCGCTAGTAGATTCCAATCAATGGAAATGACTAGATTGTTTGGAGGAGGGACCGAATAAACGGCTGGATGAAAATCTTGAAATGGGGAACTTCCCTCCTGTGGTAGTGGAACAAGTAGATTTCTCCCATATTCATCAGACTCTGTGTTAACAAAAAGAATTTGAACAGTGTCATTCTCATTCTCTTTGGAGACTATATCATTTGAAGGTGGACCTTCTGAAGACAAGATTGGATCAACTACCGTCTCGACCTGTTGACTTTGGCCCGGTGTGGACTCAGAGAGTTTATATTCAATGATAGGCACTTCGACCGACAACAGAGGTATGTCAGTCAGATTTTCAAATAGCGATGGACTTGGAAAGACATTCTTGTATCCGGGTGAAAGTTGTTGCGGTGAAGCAAAAGGGTTATCGAAGACTCTTTTAGCTTCGTCCAAGAAAGGACAACGATGGAGGGCATGATCGCCTTCACACAACCTACAAGGGAATTTAGATCTTCCATTTTTCCATGGACTTCATTTTCACTAGTTGATGATGTACTCTCAACATGATCGACAGAGGTTGAAGACAACAGATTGTGCAAGCAGGGAGACCAATCTCTCGAGATCCATAGGATGCAAGGACAATCTCAATGATAGTGGTTTCCTTTGCAAATGACACATGGAGATTTGGTTTTGGAAGGTGTACTGTGTGGATTTTCACCAGAGGATGCATGGTTTCCCCCTTGCATAGTTGGCTTCTTCTTCTACTTCTCCTTCCCTTTCTTCTTCTTCTCAGCTACTCGGTTTTTAGTGGTACTAGTTTCAACAAGCAAAGAGGAAGAAGGAGAGGGAGAAACACACAGAGTGGAAGGTGGGGGAGCAACTCCAGTATCATCTTGTTGCTGATTTGATTGCTTAGGAATTACGATGTTTTGAATGAAAGAGGTTGAGAATAGCCATACTGGCAGGCCAATTATGAGTCCTAGAAGGGACAATGTAGCCATGTATGGAGCGCCAATATCTCCCCAAGAAGAGGAAGGACTAGGATTCCCCCGGGGGAAATCCTTGATTGGTGGACTCCATTTCCTCAACCTAAGACCAACGAGGGAATAGTGATGTTATTCCGAATTAAATAAATTTTATGATGCTTTGACACAACTTGATTTTTCAATTTTTAAGATTCAAGAAAAAGCTAAAGATGACTCTAGTCACCTCTGAATTAAAATGAGCCTGAATTGACAAGTGTTCAGATGGAACTTTTCTTGTAAGGAGTCGAAAAGGAATGAAAGTGACTACTCTGGAAATCTAGATAGAGGGATTACCAAACCAATCAGAAAACTACAATATAGACCTCGGTGGTAAATTATAGAGAAATTACCAAGGACTTTACATATGGTAGTCAATCTTCCCGAATATTGTGTTCAGTGCATTGCAATCAATAGGGCGACAGACATGGCTTCCTAAGGATAAAGGATATCAGCCTATTGTGGTCTCCAAATATATACTCGATGGTATGTGGGAGCAGAAGTTTGTACTGGCACTTGCCATATCAAAGACGAGGAATCACCCAACCTACGATGAAAACAATAGTTATTAGGCTTTACGACGCTGGAATATGTCTCTATCCTAGACTTCTAGATGTTGTGTGTTAGGTTCCAAAGCATTTTTATGTTCATTGAGGTTTATTTTATAGTTGATATTTCTTAAGAAGTTTGCCTTTGAAGGTTCACCACATGATGTAGATGTACAATTCCCAAATATGCAATCTAAAATGATAAACAGTCATTTATTTTCTTTTAGCAATGAAAATCCTAGCTACTAAGGAAAGAAAAATATGATTCCTTCAACATAGAGCAGAGAGCACACACTAAATGCACTTTTCCTAAATCAATTTCCGCATGCAGTCTAAATTCAAATGCACATGCATGTATTTGTTTTTCCATTTCCTTAATGTGAGAATGACAAAAATAAAACTAAGTACAGATCTGAACTACTTTTCCTAAAAGCGACACTTTAGCTATTTATTTTAAAAACACAAATGGAAGACTAAGACGACACTTTCAATTTCCAATGGAAAACTACTTTCTACACTTCAAATAATTGACAATTGAAATAAAATACAATGGAAAAAGTAAAATCAAATATCTAAAAGAGGAAGACTTTACGACACTCTTTTTCTTGACTGAAAATGATAGTTGCGATGATTTCGAATCAAAAGACGATAGTTCGCTTAAGCTACTTTTTGCAAAGGAGGATTGTAAATGATGAAAAATACATAAAAAACATTCACAATTCCTTATCAATGGAGGCTGAATAATGTAAAGGAAGAAGGCTTCAATAGTGATAGACTGATCATAGGTAGCAAAACTATTGAATAGAGCTAAAAACAATGAAGAAAAAACCAAAATCTGGAGAGAGAAACAGTGTCATTCAATCATTGCACCTATCCTTAAGGGAAACAGGGATGCATCCCACCTATAACACAGGGGAGATGCAATGCATCCAGACTGCTAATGAGAGATAGTGTGATGGTCCAGGGATGAGACTAAGCTTGGTTTTCACCCGAAAGTTTGCAGCTAAGTTCAGGGATTTAGGCTGAGCTTATGATAGACAGTAAACACAAAGTATAGAAGTATGATCTAATGAGGGTATTGAGCTACCACCAGGGCACTTAGCATGTTTGCAAGTTAGATGTTTAGTTCATAAACCAACCTAGAGATTGACTGAAGCAACGTTGATCTACTTTGTAGTTGCATAGCAAAAGTAGTTCGAAGGCTAGCTGACTTAATTTCATGCTCCGTCTGTAGTTTATAAAGAAAACAACAATAACAAACGAACAAAAAATTTGTTCCCCAGTGGAGTCACCATTTATTTTCTGAGAAAACCAGTGTCTATTCAAATTTTCTAGTCCCACTAAGACGGGTATCTATTTTAGAAAGAAACAATTCAAATTAACTTGTGTTTCCTTTATGGGAGATAGATGAGAGCAAAGTAGAGAGCACAAACCTTAGTCTTTTGCTTGGCTCCTTGCTTGTTTCCTCTCTCCTTTGATAGAGGTTCGCCACTCCTTTCTCACTTGTCCCACTTCAAAGAACACCTGTAGAGGTAAAGCAGCAAAATACCATCAAAGCATAGAGATCTATAACCATAAGCAATGTAGAATCATATGTACATTAACCATACAAATGCATACACAAATACAAGATTCAGAAATATACAAGTATATGGAGGAAAACTCAAATAGATTTATTAATAGAAGTAGTAGAAGAGAGGATTACAACCCAGCTGTCTGATCCAACACCATCCTCCTAGCATGAAATCCCTCTTCACCTCATGAAAAGCTAGATCACCCAACAATACAATGCTTCACAAAGAAACCAACAACACTTCCTTACAAAATACAAAATTCCATCCCCCTGGATCTCTAGGATGAGGGATCCATATATAGAAATTTGTAGAGGGTGAGTCAGCTTCTGGGATTTTGATTAGTGTCATTTCACTAATAGTTCTTGGTTCCACTTGGAGATTTCATGATCTCTTACTCATCCCTAGGCAAATTCAAAGAGGCAAGTGTCATATGAGCAGTTTCTAGAAGCTTCTCTGAGTTTCCACCTAGCCAACTGCTTCTGCCATTTGTCTGCTCTCACTCATCACACCCTATAGAAGGGATTTTTAGTATGCATCACACCCTTTGTGTGTAATAGGTGAGATGCATCGCACCCTCAACATGGAGCAGTCTACATGGTCCAATTTTGACCAGTTCTGAGTAGTTTTTCAGGGAGAACTTCTAGAAAATAATGTAATCAGTTGACCTTGATCCTTTAGGGTATGAAACGACACTTTTAGGGGTTTAGAATCCCTTGGTTTATGGACATATGTGAATGGGGTTGCAGTGCCCAAATATTTCTATAATACCTATCAAATATGTTTGCATGGGCATCCACACATGACATGACCCAACCTGCCCGAACGAAATTTGTGGTTTCCATGGGTGCACGACCCGTTCGAAATTTGGGGTATCCATGGGTGCATGAACGAAATGAAGGCACGTGGGATAATTGGGAAAATAGGTCGAAAAAACTTTTAGAAGACACACGGGTGGTCACAACATAATTTTTTGGCATGGCCACACCTACCCGGGCATCGAAAATGACACGAAATGACCTGATTGGCCCTGGGTGAGCCAACCCAACCTACTTGAATGCATTTGCATGGGCACCCACACACGACACAACCCAAACCACTCGAGCAAAATTTATGGTTTCCATGGGTGCATGAATCAAATGAAGGCATGAGGTAGTTTTGGGAAAATGGGTCACACGAACATGTAGAAGGCATACAGGTGGTCATGACTTAGCATTTTTGGCATGACCACATCTACCAAAGCACCCACACATGACACACCACGAGCCAACTCACCATGGACAAGTTGAACTGACTCACCTGAGTGCATTTGCATGGGCACCCACACATGACATGACGCAACCCACCCAAATGAAATTTGGGGTTTCCATGGGTGCTCGACCCAAACGAAATTTTGGGTTTCCATGTGTGCACGACATGAATGAAGGCAGAAGGGAGCATCGAGCAAATGGGCACCACGAACATGCAGAAGACACATGGGCGGTCACAAAATTTCAGTTTTGGCATAGCCACGTGTGCCCAGGTACCCACACATGGCACAACACGACCCAACCAGCCTTAGGAAAGCCGATCCAACTTGCCCAAATGCCTTTGCACAGGCACCCACACACGACCCGACCCGACCTACCCAAATGAAATTTTGGGTTTCCATGGGTGCACAACCCAAACGAAGGCATGAGGGAGTGTTGGGATAATGGGTCCCACGAACGTGCAAAAGACACACAGGCGATCATGACTTAGAATTTTTAGCACGACGACTTGTGTTGGATCAC
Organism: Pinus taeda; assembly: GCA_000404065.3. Taxonomy (NCBI): domain Eukaryota; kingdom Viridiplantae; phylum Streptophyta; class Pinopsida; order Pinales; family Pinaceae; genus Pinus; species Pinus taeda. The sequence continues at coordinate 179,611 of APFE031408800.1, forward strand.
CCACACATGGCACGACATGACACAACCTGACTCACCTAAACACGTTTTCACGGACACCCACACACAATACGACGTTATGTACCTAGGGGGGGTAATATGGGGTACCGAGGGAGGTACCCAAGGTAATAATGTAATAATGGGATGGGCCATAGTAATAAATAAGGTGGTTAACCCATGTCATGTAAGGGACCACAAGTAGTTAATAATAATGTAAGGGGCCCATGGTATTAGTTGTTGGTATGAGGAAACCATGGTAATGAGGCATGATATTGTATGTATAAGGCCTATATAGAGGCTAGAGACTCCACATGGAGAGATGAAGAGAAGTATTCTTGTATGAATGGGTTGTGGAGTGTTCTCCTTCCTTAAGGAGTGAATGTATGGTGTTGCCCTACCTTAAGGTTTTGATCAATAAATATTAATTTCTATCTATTTCTTGGGTTTATTTGCATTATCTTATACTTTCTTATCAGATCTATAATATCTTGGGTTAGATATACAACAAGTGGTATCAGAGCACTTTCTTGGGCACAAAAGTGGAATTTTTTTTTTCTTTTTGTAGGATTTCAAGGGCGGCGAGTTTGCAGATCATATCTGTATGTTTTGGTTCAATATATGAAAAATTTGATTGCAAATCTGTATTCCTTATGAAAAAATAGCCGATTTCAAAAAAAAAATCGGTCAAATTGGAGTCCGGATGAAGGAGATATCGCTGATCCAAAAATCAGTAGGGTTGGACACAATTTTTCGGGGCAGTGAATTTGCGGCGCAGATCTAGACGTCCTGGTGCTAGATCTACAAGATATAATTGTAGATCTGGAATCTTTGTGAAAGAAAACATGATTTCAAAAACAAAATCAGTCGAATCGGAGTCCGGATGAGGGAGATATCGCTGAATTAAAATCAGCTCTTTTTGCAGAAATTTTGGGTGACGGCGGGAGAGTAGCAGCGCAGATCTGAACTTTCAAGGCCTGGATCAGGATTTCTATCACATGGGAAGATGCAGAATGGTTGTTACATTTCCAAAAACAGGTTATAATAGAGATTCTGAGCAATATTGACGAAACTGTGACATTTTCAAATTTTCGCCAAGTAAGTGGATTTTTTCAAACCTTCATGGCTTCTAGCATGGAATTTTTTACAGGAAAAGATGATGGTCCAACTATTGAAGAATTCATAAAGGACCTAAAGCATATATTTGAGAGATATTGGAGGGATTCATTGGGGTTTAATTTAAAATATGAGGCTGCCAAATGGTGGTACTCACTTGACAAAATGCAGTTGACCAAACTTTCAGATGCAGAATTTGAAAAAGTCCTTTTGGACAAATGGTCTCGGGCTAGAAAAAAGGAGAATGAGACACATAAGGGGTTAATTGCTACAGGTGTCTCCTTACTGCAGGTTCATGGATTGATTCAGAAAGAGAAGATGATTGTTTCTATCAATCCTAATGGTAAACATAATTTTTTCAATGTTAATTTGGCAAAAAAATTGCAAGTCCCAGCAAAACATATTGAAAAGACACAGGTTGATGATAAGGATGTTCAAATTTATAAGGATTTGAAACTTTCTATGGATAAATATGTGTTTCATAGTGATTTTTATGCTTCAGATATGGATAACATGGATGTTGTTTTGGGATATCCTTGGATGGAATCCGTGGGTACTATCAATATTAATGTACAGAAGAAATTCCTGAAGCTATGGTATAAAAAGAAGAAAATTACATTACGGGATATTTCCATCCATAAACAGGTAGAGCACATGGAGGCTGAAGCAGAAGATGTTTAAGTGACTGATATATCAGATGATGAGCCTTTGATGATCGACAACCAAACACAAACAGAGGCTGCAGAAGAAAAGACTATAGGTGATGATACATCAGAGGAGGGCTCAGTGGTTGAAGTCATATTGAAAAAGAAGACACCACAACAGGGTGAAGTCAAGCAGAAGACACCGTGGGTTAAAACTTCAACATATCATCACCCACATCACCCCACAAGACAACCATCAAGATGGCAACCAGTTAGTCACAAGGACAACAACCCCCACAAGATGGAGACAAAGGAGCGAAGATCCACCTTCTACACATCAACACAGAAGAGCGGCCACAGTCAACTTCCATCTCAAGCGAGCGAGGCACCAGCGAGATCGAGGGTTCACCTTTCTCTTGGATGGCTAGATGCATGTGCATGGTATCAGTGGACTACTCTTTTGAGTAGATCTTATTATTTGTGTTCTTCCCATGTTTCGGGGACGAAACATACTAAGGGGGGTGGAATGTTATGTACCTAAGGGGGTAATATGGGGTACCGAGGGAGGTACCCAAGGTAATAATGTAATAAT
>APFE031408803.1:0-19350 GCA_000404065.3 Pinus taeda
GCACGATGGTGGCCATAATCAACGAGGGACGCAGCAATAAACAAAATGATAACCCATAAACACCACGCAGGCCAACACGCAGGTACGGTTTGACACGGTGTTCTGGCCGTCTGTGGGGATTGGATGATGGAGCGGCGGAGGGTGTGCGCTTGAAACAACCATACGGCCATCCTCATGACTCAGTCGGGCGACTGAGTCAATGAGGACGGCCATGTAACCACGTATACCAACTATTGAAACGCAGGGTACGGTGAGGAAACGGTCATAAGCTAACCTTCCCTGCGCAGTTCAAACCACAATTCCTCATTGCCAGAGCTCAGAAAGTCGAGTTTGAAGCCGAAACATAGCAAAAGGAGAAAGGAGTGTGTTGAGGGAGATTTTAAAGGCAAAATCTGAGTCGAAGAAGCCGAGTTTTGCAAGCAAACAAGGTAAGAACTCGAGTTTATTTCGCTCGGCGACTGTAGATGGGAATGAGTTCGCCATTAACTCACAAGATTTCGTTGCTTTGACACCAGTTCGACTGACCGAGGAAGGAGGGATTTGAAGTGTTTGTTTGCATCCCACGTGGCCAATGACAGTCAAGTAACACTAAAACCGGGATAACTCCAAGTCTGCAGCACGTATGATAGATTGAACAGATATTTATGCGTAGATTATGGTGTGGAAACAATGGTCAATCGCCCAGCATTTAAAGTTATATGTTGCATGCATAACACGATAGAGGAGTTTGAGTTAAATATGGAATCTAATGCATCAAACGCGGAGAGTTAGTTTGAATGCTGAGCGCGAGGGGTTGTTATATGTATGAGCACTGCTTGTTAAACCATTGTTGCATTTATTTGTTTGCTGCGAGCTAAGTCTCTGTCATATGCATGATTAATACGATTTTGCTGTGCGCAATTGTCATTGGCTGCCAACAGAGGAATGCATAAATCATGGAATGTTTGTCATATGCATATGGATACGTGTTTGCTCAGAACAGAGGATGTATTAAATTGCCGAGTGTTGTCATATAATCAGATCGTTGAAGTGTTGTGTATGGGCTGTAAACCGAGTGCGCATTGGTATATGCCGAGAGGATTGTCAAATAAAAACAGAGGAATGTTGTAGGGTGTATATTCAAAACAAGTCAAATGCATTCATGCTTCACTGTGCGCCTATGTATTAAAATTTTAATATATTTGTGCCATTGAAATGCGTGGGATTGCCTGCATATATGCTATATTGACTGTAAATCTTAGTTGAATGTCGAATTTGCATTGTTCATGCCTTGAGGCCGAGGGTTGCATAGTCTGCGTTTTTTAAAAAATTTTGACATTTGTTATAAGCAGTAGGGAATATGAGGCCGAGCGCATGTGATTAGTCCTCTAGGCTTATAACTCTGTGTGCAGTATTTACACAGTCATATTTTTATAAAAAATGAATGATGAAAAGGATTGAGGCCGAGAGCAATTTGCTAGTTTATACAGTCATTTTTTTGAGAATTTGTTGAAAGGCCAGAGCAATTTGGTGCATTACAGTCAAATCTTGTTGAGATTTCTTGAGAGGCCGAGAGCAATTTGTGCATTACACAGTCATTTTTTTCCTTTGAGAATAGGCAGAGAATGTTTTGGGGATCTGTTATGAGGCCGAGAGCCAAAAATTTTCAAGTTTTTGTTTAAATACACAGTAACTCATGTTATTTTTAGCTAAGTAAACATGGTTATTGCTGCATGAGTATTTAATTTTCACAAAAACAAACAGAGAACAGTGTATTGATAGAAGATATTCAGGTGTTGGTTGCCTTAAACAGGGAATTGAAACAGAGTTTGTGCAGAGGAAAGACAGCAGAGGTTAAAAGAAGACAGAGTCAAGCAGATTAAAGCTGAGTTAGAAGGGGGAAGGTAAGCCTCATTGCTTCTACAATTTCATTTAAAAACAATAGTCATATTTTTTGTTGAATGAAGTTAGTAACAGCAGAGGATTATATTGATTGGTTCACAGAAATCATGACAAACCGGGTAGAACCAAGATTTCACATAGAAAATTGGGGAAAGGACACTATAGAAAAATTGTATCAGTCAGGAATGATAGGATTTCTACAGAAGTTTAATGGACATTCTGAGCAGATAACTAAAGATTTCATCAATCATTTCAGCCAAGACCAAACTCAAGTAGGAGAAATCAGTGTCCCCGTAACTCAAGAGTTCTTATCCAAAGCCTTAGAGTTGCCCATGATAGGGGAAAAGTATCATAAAGGATTACACTTCAAGGAGAAAGCATGGACTTTCTTCCTAGAAAAGAACCGAAAAGACACATTTGATAGAGCTAAAGGGATACCTAAGGAGTGGTTCAATGAACCATGGGGGGAACTAGTCTTGATTATTCAAAAATTCTTGACTTGTGATCGTCAGTATAGCATTGCTCATTTATATCATGTTAGATTACTGAAGCATATCAAAGGGGATGATAGAATTAACTTACCATATTTTCTATACAAAAGTCTTGTGAAAATGATTGAGACAGTGAAACAGGAGCATAAGCCAAGGGCAGCACAGATATATCATCAGGGGCTAATCAAAATCTTAGTGGAACATCAGGTGAAATCAAAGGGGCTAGAATGGAAAGAATTCATGCATAAAAATCATTTTACTGAACAACTTATTGATATACAGAACAAAGTACAGCAGGAAAACAAAAGCATGATGAATTCTCCCCTATATCCAAGAACAAGAGCCAAAAACATGGCCATACATGAGACTGAAACATTTGTTATGTCTGTTTCTAGGAATAGGAATTCTATTGATTTTGAAAAAGAAGTATAAGCATATTCTCCTAGAAAACCAGAAGAACAGGATATAGCACAAGAGCCCCTTGAAAGGGATTCCATATATGATAATGATGCAGGAGAATCATTAATGAAAACCACCCAGGATTTTGAAAAAGAAATTAATTTGGCCACAATCCAAGATTTAACTGATCAGATAGAAATAAGCAAAATTGTGGAAAAGCAATTAAAATCAGAGAATAAGGCACAGAAAAAAGACAATGAAAAGCTAATGAAAACAAATGAAAAATTACAAGAAGAAATAAGCAGGTTGAAAAGGAGAAATGAATTGCTTTCCAAACAGGCATTCAAATGGTTGAAAGACAAAAACATGTGGCAAGCTAAATATGAAAAACAAAAGGTTAAGGCAGCAATGTTGAAGGCAAGGCAGGAATTAGAATTTGATTGTTTGAACAGGGAACCAGCAACAGGTACAGCATCCACTTCAGAGGGCAGAAGGTCCAAGAGAAGCAAGCAAGCATGGGGACATGCTTGATCATAGGCATGGGAGAGATGTTGGGCCTCAGTTTTGATCTTAGTTTGCTTTGAGAAACTTACCTAACTATCCATTTATCCTTCATTTTCACTTCATCCATTTCATTTTAATGAATATTTGATGTCTAATCAGGTATTTAACTTTAATTTGTCAATTTCTAAAGTTTTTATAAAAGTTTGATTTTAAGTGCAATTTTGGCAATTTCAGAAATTCCCGTAATCACTTCATGGTTGATATGGATGCAGGCCACTTCAGCACGAATGGGATGCATAAATAGAAAGCTTGGGAACTAGGACCAAGCCACCTATGCTTGGTTCCAACAGAACGAGCTTTATTATGCCTTTTTGGAGCTAGTCAATCATGACTAGTCATCCAGAAATCCCATCTAAATAGGGTTGTTTTGGGATTCCCTGATATTAGTCATATTTCTTGGGATGAGGGAATTGGATTCGACTTGGATAGGTGGATTAGAGTAGATATGTTTGTTAGAGTGATTTTAGATCAGTTGGTTTCATGAACTCCTTATTTAAGAGTCACACTTTGATGGCTCAACACACTTGACATATGATACTTTTATGCTGTAATATTTTTGGTTTGAAGACTTAAGTTGGAGACTTGTGTTACTCTCATTTTGCTAATCAATACATGGATGTTTGGCTGATATAAAGCTTCTGATATCATCTTCATAAGTGTGCAAGGCAAGGGTGGAGGGCCCCCACTCCAAGCTAAGTACACTTCCAAGTTAAACTAGTTTTATTTTATTGCAAATCTGGTTGATGGTAGCTTTAGTTTTTCAAAGTCTTATTTCATATTGCATCATGGTTATGAATAGTGATTGATTTCATTTGTTAATGGTTTATTCATCATCTAATTGAGTTGGAAAACAAGTGTTCAAGTTGGGCATTCTCTCTATGAAATGGTGAATTAGAGTTAGTCTCTTTTGTTTACATGCAAGTAGTTTGTTTCCATTTAGATTTATATTTTGAGATGAATGAGTTATTATGGAAAACTTTAAGTGTCTCTTAAGTTAAGAGCCTTTTTCATGTATGATTTATGCATCTTGAGTCTTTGGTTATAATCTCTAATTCATTAAGTAATAACTGAGGTGAGAGCAGACTTCTTGAGTCAAGAACTCTTTCAATGTTTCCTCTTTTAAGCTGATTGAATCAAGAGTTTTAGGATATATTTTCTCTTAGTTTTTAATAATTTATCTCTCAAAGTTTGGTTATACTTGATCTTCACAAATAGTGGATTTTCCTCCAAGTTTCACAAACCCAGATTGATAATAAATACTTGTGTTAATTTAGTTACATAAATTAGCTCAACATTTTGGCGTCGTTGCCGGGGAGGCAAATATCGGCATAGTCAATAGAGAGATAAAATCCAAAATTAAAAAAAAAAACATTAGTTACATTTCATTTCTTTAATTATGTTTCTTTATGCCTAGAGTTAGAGATCCTCAAGGTAGATTTATCAAAAACCCCCCTCAAATAGAAATAGGATCATCACATACACCTGTTACTGGTAATCCAATCATTGAAGAACTGATTGAAAAACAAAGAAGTGGCCAAAGATTAACTTTGATTGAAAGGCAAAATCTGTCAGCTTGGGAAGCAAAGCAAAAATTCTCCACTTCTGGAAAACCAAAAGAGAAAGGAAAGCAACTTGTTTTTCCATCCAGCAATCCTCCTATCTTCCCACAACTTGAACCTCCACCTGAAATTGAAACAATTCAATCAATGGCAAAAGGACATGGATCCGTTCATCTTAATGATGAAGAACAAAGAGCTGAAAATGAAAGACAAAAAAGAGAATGGAGGAGGAAGAGAGAGGAAGACAGGAAACACGAAAATGATAGGAAGTTAGAAAATCATACGAAAAGACAAGAAGATGGACCTGACCAAGAATCAACTTTTGGTTTCCCAATAATAGATACCAGTGCAATACTAGGAGAAGAAGTAAAAATGAAAAACATTCCACCTTCTGTGTTGCCAAACTTCTATGGAATGTCTACAGAAGATCCGGATTCATTCATGTTTGAATTCGATATCTTATGTAGAACATATGGCTATACTAATGATGTCCATAAGCTTCGTCTTTTTCCTGCAACATTAAAAGCAGCAGCCTTAAAATGGTTTATGGGGTTAGGAGAAAAAACAATAGCTTCCGTGGATGATATGCGAACAATCTTTCTTAAGAAATACCAGCCTTATTGTAGATCTAGAGATTCAAAGGAAGATGTGTTTAGAATGACACAGCAAGAAGATGAAAATCTAGAAGAATATTTAGAACGGTTTGCATATAATCTTCAGAAGTCTAAACAACATTCCCTAAATCAAGAAATTGTTCGCACCATATTCCTCAAAGGTATAAGAGATGAATACCTTGACATTTTAAATGTAATGGGTAAAGAAGATATTTCAAATCTTCCATTTGATGAAATTGTCGAGTTATGTTAGAAATATTCTAGAGGAAGATCAAAAACCGGAAGAAGGGAAGTAAGTTCTAAAGCGGCAAAATCAACTGCAGGAGGGATAACAAGGGCTGAAATAGGAAGTCTATTGGAAAATTTCAAAACAGATCTTTTGAGTACATTAGGGACACAAGTAGATGTGCTAAAGGCCAATAAGAAAAAGGAAGAAGAAGAGAAAGCCTTAGCAATATTTTGCTCAAAATGTAAAAGAAACATCCTTTGAGAGATTGTCCTTTAGATAGCATTCAAGTGTGTGGTCTTTGTACAGGCAATCGCTCCACAGAACATTGTGTAACATTGAAAGAATTGCAAACTAATTCAATAGATGAAATGCAAGGAGCAGAAGGTTTCTATTACGTTGCACCAAGAAGACCATGGCCACCTAGAATGCCTCAGCCAAATCAACAACAAATCCCTCAGCAAAATTATGCTTATCCATCTTATAATCCTTGGAACCCTCCTATGCCATGGCAAGCTTGGCCTCCACAACAATATCCACAACAACCTGCACAAGGTTGTAGAGGATATGGTTATGGAAACCAACAACCACAACAGTCTCAACAATATCAACAACATTACCAGCAACAGTACCAACAACCATTTTCATATCCGCCATATCCTCCATCTATGAAATTTCCGCAACAAAATTCTGCATACCCGCCATCCATTTCATTTCCACAGCAGAATCCACCACCATTGTTGCCACAACCACAACAGTTACAGTTACCATCAAATCAACCCAGACCAACACAATTGCCAGCCCAACCGGTGGCCAATCCGAATAACAAAGTGGACAAATTTGCATACACTGTAGAGGAAGCAGCATATTTTCCTACTTACTCTATTCTTCCTCTGAATGATGTCCATTTAAGGTCTGGTAAAGTACTTAAAAAGGATTCTCCGCCAATTGTAGAAGAACCAGCTGAACAGGAGAACATCTGAACAGCACAAACTGAAAATACAAGTTCAGAAGGAAATCAATTACAACTCAAACACGCCTTACCCTTAAAAGGTTAGGGAACAATCAAAAGAAATACCCTTCATGAATTTGATATTTTAGAATGAATTAAAAAAATGCTTATGTGAAAATTCCTTTGTTAAAAGCAATTAAAGAAATACCAATATAGCTAAAACAATAAAAGAATTATGCTAAGAAATCAGGGAGAAAGGAAAGATCCCACACACAATCCAAGTCATTGGTAAGCTAGCAAGCCTTATGTCTACACAAACTACTGTAGAAAAATATCTTGATCCTGGTATCCCTATGGTTACCATATCAATCAATAATCTCTCAATACCAAACACATTAATAGACTTGGGAGCAGCTATCAATGTAATGACATTAGAGACAATGAAATCTTTGCAATTAAACGACATTAGAACAACTTCAACAGTATTAGAACTAGCAGACAGATCAAAAGTTGTTCCGGAAGGAATATTAGAAGACATCATAGTCTCTTTGGATTCATGGGAATATCTTGTTGACTTCCTTATTCTGCAACCAAAAACAAATCTGGGAGGACATCCTCTAATTTTAGGCAAACCATGGTTAGCTACCGCTGATGCCTTCATAGGATGCAGATCAGGAAGTATGATTATCTCGCATGGAGATGAAAAGAAACACATCACTCTCTATTCACTTGCACAAACCACTTCCTTAGAATCAATACTTGAAACCCAGGAAAAGCAACAAACAAAAGCGGTTTTAAGTATTAATCAATTCTTTGATTTTAGGGAAGAGGAAGGGAATGAAGACTTAATGGATCTTTTCATTTCAGAACCGAATATTTCAGAGCAGCTTAGAAAAGAACAGTATGAAGCTGCAGATAACCTTTTGAATCAGTGTTTCTAGGAAACTTGTACTATTTCAACCTTGCAAAATTATTTTGTAAACATCTTTCCTGTAAACACAATTTCCAATCCTGTAATCAAAACACTTGAGGTATATCCTGGTAAACATCTAAATATTGGAAACCAGCTGCATTCAAAACAAGAACAAGAGGTAATTGCATTACTACAGAAATACTCAAAAGCATTTGCCTGGGATTATACTGATATGCAAGGAATCCATCCTAGCACATGTATCCACCACATCTATACTGATGATAAACTTAAACCTGTTAGACAACCGAAAAGACGAATGAATCCTACAATGAAAGAAATAGTGAAAGAAGAATTGCAAAAGCTGTTAAATGTTGGATTCATCTATCCTATTTCAGATAGTCAATGGGTTTCTCCATTAGTTATTGTTCCAAAGAAAAATGGAAAGTGGAGGGTATGTGTAGACTATCGGGAACTAAACAAAGCTACATTAAAAGATCATTTTCCTCTACCATTCATTGACCAAGTGTTAGACTCTCTGGCTGGAAAGAAATACTTTTCTTTCTTGGACGGTTTAGCGGGTACAACCAGATTAGAATAGCAACAGAAGACCAAGACAAGACTACGTTTACCTGCCCATGGGGAACCTATGCATATAAAGTTTTGCCATTTGGGTTATGCAATGCACCTGCAACTTTTCAAAGAGCAGTGCTTGCGATATTTGCTGATCTAGTCCATGAATGTGTAGAAGTGTATATGGATGACTTCACAGTTTACGGAAATACCTATGATGATTGCCTCAACAACCTTGAAAAAGTCTTGAAAAGATGTATCGAAACAAATTTGTCATTAAGTAACGAAAAATTCTATATGATGTTAACAGAGGGTATAGTTCTGGGCCACCATATTTCTGTTTCAGGAATAAAAGTGGATCCAACCAAAATCCAAGTCCTGTTTAACTTGATGCCACCTACAACACAAAAGGAGGCAAGAAGTTTCTTGGGCTATGCAGGCTATTACATACGATTTATTGAAAACTTTAGTAAAATAGCTCAACCTCTGTTTAAACTGTTAGCACGAGATGTTGAATTTCAATGGACAACTAGCTGTCAAAATGCTTTTCAAATTTTAAAAGACAAACTGTTAGTGGCACCTATACTTCGTGGGCCAAATTGGTCTTTGCCATTTCATATTTCAACTGACGCATCAGATACAGCAATAAGTGCCTCTTTAGGACAGAAAGAAAATTTGCTCAACTATGCAATATACTTTATCAGTAAAAATCTGACACCTACAAAAAAAACTATACAGTCACTGAAAAAGAAATGTTAGCCGTTATACATGCAGTAAACAAATTTAGGCATTACATAACAAGATATCAAGTTTTTATTCACACAGATCATTCAGCAATAAAATACTTGATGAACAAACCCATCACTAATGGACGAATTACAAGATGGCTCCTGTTATTGCAAGAATTTAACATTACAATCCAAGACCGGCCAGGCAAAGAAAACCAGGTGGCTGACTTTCTGTCCCGCATCCAATCACCAGAAGACCCAAATCCTGTGATAGACAACTTCCCGGATGAACATTTGTTTGCCATAACAGTAAAAACCCCTTGGTTTGCAGATATTGCAAATTACTTGTCATCTGGAAAATTTCCAATTCAATTTACAAGCAAGCAAAGAAAGAAAATTGTTAGAGAAAGTTCTAGATATAGCTGGGTGAATGGTGATTTGTTTTATACTGGTTCAGATCTAATGATTAGAAAGTGTGTGCGTGAAGATGAAATACTAGATATACTCAGGGCATGTCATGACGAACCATGTGGTGGTCATTTTGCAGACAAACGAACAACATATAAAGTGTTGCAACTGGGCTATTACTGGCCATCTTTCTTCAAGGATTCTAAGGCATATGTCAAGCAGTGTGACAGTTGCCAAAGAATAGGGAGACCCATCATGTCAGATGAAATGCCGCTCAAGCCTCAAGTCCTCATTAAGCCATTTGAACAGTGGGCGCTTGACTTTGTTGGACCCATTAATCCACTGTCAAATGGAAAAAGATACATTCTCGTATGCACGGATTATGTAACAAAATGGGTAGAAGCCAAAGCAGTGAGCAGAGCGACAGAGGACATAGTGGTTACCTTCCTCTTTCAAGAAATTTTTGTGAGATATGGAGTACCAAGACAAATAGTGACAGATCAAGGAACGCAGTTTACCTCAAAGTTAGTGCGGGATCTGACAGAGAAATATAAGATAAAGCACAGGAAGTATACTCCATATCACCCTCAAGCAAATGGTCAGGTAGAATCCACAAACAAGGTCTTAGAAAATATCATGACTAAGACGGTGCAGCTGAATAGGAAAGATTGGTTTGAAAAGCCAAAGGATGCATTATGGGCTTACAGGATCACATGGAAGAATACAACTGGTTTTAGTCCATACCAGTTAGTCTATGGGAAAGAAGCCTTATTGCCTATTGAATTTCAGATACAAACCTACAGACTCGCAGCACAATTGGGCATGGACCTGACTGAAGCACAACAACAGAGAATCATGGAACTTAACCAATTGGATGAACATCGTCAACAAGCAATTGAACAGACAACATTAGTACAGCAACAGAGAATGAAATGGCATGATCGATACATCAAAACCAAAACATTTCAGAAGGGAGACTGGGCCTTATTATTTGACTCCAAATTCAGGGATTTCAAAGCAAAGTTTACAACACACTGGCTAGGGCCATATGAAATCGAGGAGATCTTTGATAATGGAGCAGTGAAGATAAAGACCATCGACCAGGATCCCACCTCATTTGTTGTAAATGGTCATAGGCTGAAAGTTTATCATCAGCCTATTAGTAAAGAGACATTCATGAAACAACTGACTGAAGAATCAGGATTGGAAATTATGGCTCTGCCATCTTCCAGTTCAGAAAAAGCATAAAAAAAAAATAGTAAAAAAAAAAAAACATAAAAAAAAAGAAGAGAAAAAATATATGAAGAAAAAACAAAAAAATAAAAATAAACTATTTGCTAGTGAAAACCAGGCAACTGGCACTCAGCAAACACGAATTCATAGGGGAAAACCAGGGAAACCTGGACTCTATGAATTCTATATTCTTGTTTTATTACTCTCACAAAATTTCAATGCAGGACCTCTCCACAATTGACTTGAGGACAAGTCAAACATTCAACAAGGGAGAGTCTTATAGCAAGCTTTTAGCTGCCACAGCTAAAAGATTGTGTTGTCCACTTTGGACCCGAAGCAAATTTGTTGCAGCAGAACCAAAAGGGACCTGAGCTGAAACATTATTACAGAAGGGACCTGAAGCAAACTTGTTGCAGCAAAACCAGATCAGAGCCGACACAATATACCAGAAGCATTGCAGAGGGACCTGAGAAGAAATAATATTGCAGAGGGACCTGAAGAAAACTAGTTGCAGCAGATCAAATCATTCCAGAAGCATTGCAGAGGGACCTGAAAGCAAAACATTATTCAAAGGGACCTGAACAATTCAAGAAAGGGAGTATAGTGAACAAGAAGCAGTAATAAAATTCTATTTTTCATCTATCCAAAACATTTTGGATTCCACTCCACCTGTACAAACAACATCCAACATTCCACCTGTACAAACAACAACAAGGGAGTATATTCATAAGCCATTTTGTGCTTGAATTTCAAATTTTTTTTAGAAACTTCTAGTTTTGATTTAATTGAATTTAGTATCTGCAAATATTCATTGATATTCATTCCCCATATATATATACCCTACATTCCCTATTCATATTCCATTTCAATCACATAAAATTTCCCTAGGTATTTTCCTTAAACGCAAAAAGATCAAACTGGGACCACTCTTTTCACCTGCACATGAACTCAGAGCATTAGAATGGTTATAATTTTAAACATGACCCCAACGGTCATTTTAAAATTATAAAAGCTATGTTATAAAAGTATGCGCTAAAGTTATTAAAGCATTTGAACATAAACATCATAGGTTATAAGGCGCTAAAGCTATTTCAAATGAGCATAACCTAATAATGTTGCAAAAAGGAATATAGTATGTGCATATATCAAAAGTATTGGGTATAAAAGTAGGGCCATATGAAATCAACAACACAGCAGCAGTGAATGGAATGAGAAACCATAAGCACCACACAGGCCAACACATAGATACGGTGGGTGACACGGTGTTAGGGCCGTCTGCGGGTATTGGTTGATGGAACGACGGAGAATAAGTATTTGAAACAGCCATACAGCCATCCTCATAACTCAGTTGGGAGACTGAGTCAATGAGGACGACCAGCTAACCACGTCTACCAACAAATGAACCGTAGGGTACAGGAAGGAAACGGTCATATGTTAACCTTCCCTGCGCTGTTCAAACCACCATTCTTCATTTCCAGAGCTCAAAGAGTCAGGTTTGATGCCAAAACAAAGCAAAAGGTGGAAGGAGTGCGTTGAGAGGGATTTTAAAGGGAAAATCTGAGTCAAAGAAGCCAAGTTTAGCAAACAAACAAGGTAAGAACTCGAGTTCTTTTCACTCGGCGACTGTAGATAGGAATGAGTCTGCCATTACTCACAAGGTTTCGTTGTTTGACACCAGTGCGACTAACCGATAAAGGAGGGATTTGAATGTTTGTTTGCATCCCACGCGGCCAGTGATAGCCAGGTAACTCTAAATCCGGGATAACTCTCAGTCTACAGCACGTAGGGAAAGATTGAATAGATATTAATGCGTAGATTGTGGTGTGAAAACAATGGTAATCACCCAGCATTTAAAAGTCACATGTTGCATGCATAACACGATAGAGGAAAATGAGGAATCTAATGCATCCAACGCGGAGAGGTAGTTTGAATGCTGAGCGTAAGGGTTGTTATATTTATGAGCACTCTTTGTTGAACTATGGTTGCATTTATTTGTTTGCCGAGAGCCAAGTCTTGATATGCATGTAAATACGTTTTCATTGTGCGCAATTGTCATCGGCTGCCAAACAGAGAACGCCTAAGTCATGGAGTGTTTGTGAATACGTGGTTGCTCAGAACAGAGTGTTGTCATATGCGTTGGGAAAAGCATTAAATTAGATTTTGGAAGTGTTGTTGTATATATGTATGAGCTGTAAACAGAGTGCGCATTGGTATATGCCGTGAAGATTGTCAAATAGAACAGAGGAATGTTGTAGGGTGCATGTCAAAAAGAGTCAAACGCATTCATGTTTCACTGTGCGCATATATATTTCTATATTTGTGCCATTGAAATGCATGGGATTGTCTGCAAACATGTTGTATTGACTGCAAATCCTAGTTGAGAGTCGACTTTGCATTGTTTGTGCCTTGAGGCTGAGGGTTTCATAGACTGCGTTTTTTTTTTTAAAATTGTTTGCCATTTGTTATGAGCAGTAAGGAATATGAGGCCGAGCGCATGTGATTAGTCCTCTAGGCTTATAACGTTGTCTGCAGTCTTTATAACACAGTGGTATTTTTGTGAAAAATGATGAAAAGGATTGAGGCCGAGAGCAATTTGCTAGTTTATGCAGTCATTTTTTAAGAATTTGTTGAAAGGCCAGAGCATTTGCTATATAACACAGTCAATTTTGTTGAGATTTCTTGAGAGGCCGAGAGCAATTTGTGCATTACACAGTCATTTTTTTCCCCTTTGAGAATAGGCAGAGAATGTTTTGAGGATCTGTTATGAGGCCGAGAGCCAAAATTTTTCAAGTTTTTGTTTAAATACACAGTAACTCATGTTATTTTTAGCTCAGTAAACATGGTTATTGCTGCCTGAGTATTTAATTTTCACAAAAACAAATAGAGGACAGTGTATTGATACAAGATATTCAGGTATTGGTTGCCTTAATAGGGAATTGAAACAGAGTTTGTGCAGAGGAAAGACAACAGAGGCTAAAGAAGACAGAGTCAAGCAGATTAAAGTTGAGTTAGAAGGGGGAAGGTATGCTTCTACAATTTCATTTAAAAAAAAACAATAGTCATAATTTTTGTTAAATGAAGTTAATAATAGCAGAGGATTATATTGACTGGTTCACAGAAATCATGACAAACCAGGTAGAACCAAGATTTCACATACAAAATTGGGGAAAGGAAACTGTAGAAAAATTGTATCAGTCAGGAATGATAGGATTTCTACAGAAGTTTAATGGATATTCTGAGCAAATAACTAAAGATTTCATCAATAATTTCAGCCAAGACCGAACTCAAGTAGGAGAAATCAGTGTCCCCGTAACTCAGGAGTTCTTATCCCAAGCCTTAGAGTTGCCCATGATAGGGGAAAAGTATCATAAAGGATTACACTTCAAGGAGAAAGCATGGACTTTCTTCCTCGAGAAGAACCGAAAAGGCACATTTGATAGAGCTAAAGGGATACCCAGGGAATGGTTCAATGAACCATGGGGGGAACTGGTCCTGATTATTCAAAAATTTTTGACTTGTGATCGTCAGTATAGCATTGCTCATCTATATCATGTTAGATTACTGCAGCATATCAGAGGGGATGATAGAATAAACTTGCCATATTTCCTATACAAAAGTCTTGTGAAAATGATTGACACAGTGAAACAGGAGCATAAGCCAAGGGCAACACAAATATATCATCAGGGGCTAATAAAAATCTTAGTGGAACATCAGGTGAAATCAAAGGGGTTAGAATGGAAAGAATTCATGCATAAAAATCATTTTACTGAACAGCTTATTGATATACAGGATAAAGTACAGCAGGAAAACAAAAGCATGATGAATTCTCCCCTATATCCAAGAACAAGAGCCAAAAACATGGCCATACATGAGACTGAAACATTTGTTATGTCTGTTTCTAGGAATAGGAATTCTATTGATTTTGAAAAAGAAGTAGAAGCATATTCCCCTAGAAAACCATTAGAACAGGATATAGCACAAGAACCCCTTGAAAGGGATTCCATATATGATAATGATGCAGGAGAGTCATTAATGAAAACCACCCAGGATTTTGAAAAGGAAATTAAATTGGCCACAATCCGAGACTTAACTGATCAAATTGAAATAAGCAAAATTGTGGAAAAGCAATTAAAATCAGAGAATAAGGCACAGAAAAAGGACAATGCAAAGCTAATGAAAACAAATGACAAATTACAGGAAGAAATAAGCAGGTTGAAAAGGAGAAATGAATTACTTTCCAAACAGGCATTCAAATGGTTGAAAGACAAAAACATGTGGCAAGCTAAATATGAAAAACAAAAGGTTAAGGCAGCAATGTTAAAGGCAAGGCAGGAATCAGTTTTTGATTGTTTGAATAGGGAACCAGCAACAGGTACAACATCTACTTCAGAGGGCAGAAGGTCCAAGAGAAGCAAGCAAGCATGGGGACATGCTTGATCATAAGCATGGGAGAGATGTTGAGCCTCAGTTTTGATCTTATTTTGCTTTGAGAAACTTACCTAGCTATCCATTTACCTTCATTTTCACTTCATCCATTTCATTTTAATGAATATTTGGTGTCTAATCAGGTATTTAACTTTAATTTGTCAATTTCTAAAGTTTTTATAAAAGTTTGAGTTTAAGTGCAATTTTGGCAATTTTAAGAAATTCCCGTAATCACTTCATGGTTGATATGGATGCAGGCCACTTCAGCACGAATGGGATGCATGAATAGGAATCTTGGGAACTAGGACCAAGCCACCTATGCTTGGTTCCAGCAGAACGAGAAACCATAAGCACCACACAGGCCAACACATAGATACGGTGGGTGACACGATGTTAGGGCCGTCTGCGGGTATTGGTTGATGGAACAACGGAGAATAAGTATTTGAAACAGCCATACGGCCATCCTCATAACTCAGTTGGGAGACTGAGTCAATGAGGACGGCCAGCTAACCACGTCTACCAACAAATGAATCGCAGGGTACAGGAAGGAAACGGTCATATGTTAACCTTCCCTGCGCTGTTCAAACCACCATTCTTCATTTCCAGAGCTCAGAGAGTCGGGTTTGATGCCAAAACAAAGCAAAAGGCGGAAGGAGTGCGTTGAGAGGGATTTTAAAGGGAAAATCTGAGTCGAAGAAACCAAGTTTAGCAAACAAACAAGGTAAGAACTCGAGTTCTTTTCGCTCGGCGACTGTACATAGGAATGAGTCCGCCATTACTCACAAGGTTTCGTTGTTTGACACCAGTGCGACTGACCGAGAAAGGAGCGATTTGAATGTTTGTTTGCATCCCACGCGGCCAGTGACAGCCAGGTAACTCTAAATCCGGGATAACTCTCAGTCTACAGCACGTAGGGAAAGATTGAATAGATATTAATGCGTAGATTGTGGTGTGAAAACAATGGTAATCGCCCAGCATTTAAAAGTCACATGTTGCATGCATAACACGATAGAGGAAAATGAGGAATCTAATGCATCCAACGCGGAGAGGTAGTTTGAATGCTGAGCGTAAGGGTTATATTTATGAGCACTCTTTGTTGAACTATGGTTGCATTTATTTGTTTGCCGAGAGCCAAGTCTTGATATGCATGTAAATACGTTTTCATTGTGCATAATTGTCATCGGCTGCCAAACAGAGAACGCCTAAGTCATGAAGTGTTTGTGAATACGTGGTTGCTCAGAACAGAGTGTTGTCATATGCGTTGGGAAAAGCATTAAATTAGATTTTGGAAGTGTTGTTGTATATATGTATGAGCTGTAAACAGAGTGCGCATTGGTATATGCCGTGAAGATTGTCAAATAGAACAGAGGAATGTTGTAGGGTGCATGTCAAAAAGAGTCAAACGCATTCATGTTTCACTGTGCGCATATATATTTCTATATTTGTGCCATTGAAATGCATGGGATTGTCTAAAAACATGTTGTATTCACTGCAAATCCTAGTTGAGAGTTGACTTTGCATTGTTTGTGCCTTGAGGCCGAGGGTTTCATAGACTGCATTTTTTTAAAAAAAAATTGTTTGCCATTTGTTATGAGCAGTAAGGAATATGAGGCCGAGCGCATGTGATTAGTCCTCTAGGCTTATAACGTTGTCTGCAGTCTTTATAACACAGTGGTATTTTTGTGAAAAATGATGAAAAGGATTGAGGCTGAGAGCAATTTGCTAGTTTATGCAGTCATTTTTTAAGAATTTGTTGAAAGGCCAAAGCATTTGCTATATAACACAGTCAATTTTGTTGAGATTTCTTGAGAGGCCGAGAGCAATTTGTGCATTACACAGTCATTTTTTTCCCCTTTGAGAATAGGCAGAGAATGTTTTGAGGATCTGTTATGAGGCCGAGAGCCAAAATTTTTCAAGTTTTTGTTTAAATACACAGTAACTCATGTTATTTTTAGCTCAGTAAACATGGTTATTGCTGCCCGAGTATTTAATTTTCACAAAAACAAACAGAGGACAGTGTATTGATACAAGATATTCAGGTATTGGTTGCCTTAACAGGGAATTGAAACAGAGTTTGTGCAGAGGAAAGACAACAGAGGATAAAGAAGACAGAGTCAAGCAGATTAAAGCTGAGTTAGAAGGGGGAAGGTAAGCCTCGTTGCTTCTACAATTTCATTTAAAAAAAACAATAGTCATAATTTTTGTTAATGAAGTTAGTAACAGCAGAGGATTATATTGACTGGTTCACAGAAATCATGACAAACCGGGTAGAACCAAGATTTCACATAGAAAATTGGGGAAAGGAAACTGTAGAAAAATTGTATCAGTCAGGAATGATAGGATTTCTACAGAAGTTTAATGGATATTCTGAGCAAATAACTAAAGATTTCATCAATAATTTCAGCCAAGACCGAACTCAAGTAGGAGAAATCAGTGTCCCCGTAACTCAGGAGTTCTTATCCCAAGCCTTAGAGTTGCCCATGATAGGGGAAAAGTATCATAAAGGATTACACTTCAAGGAGAAAGCATGGACTTTCTTCCTCGAGAAGAACCGAAAAGGCACATTTGATAGAGCTAAAGGGATACCCAGGGAATGGTTCAATGAACCATGGGGGGAACTGGTCCTGATTATTCAAAAATTTTTGACTTGTGATCGTCAGTATAGCATTGCTCATCTATATCATGTTAGATTACTGCAGCATATCAGAGGGGATGATAGAATTAACTTGCCATATTTCCTATACAAAAGTCTTGTGAAAATGATTGACACAGTGAAACAGGAGCATAAGCCAAGGGCAACACAGATATATCATCAGGGGCTAATCAAAATCTTAGTGGAACATCAGGTAAAATCAAAGGGGTTAGAATGGAAAGAATTCATGCATAAAAATCATTTTACTGAACAGCTTATTGATATATAGGATAAAGTACAGAAGGAAAACAAAAGCATGATGAATTCTCCACTATATCCAAGAACAAGAGCCAAAAACATGGCCTTACATGAGACTGAAACATTCGTTATGTCTGTTTCTAGGAATAGGAATTCTATTGATTTTGAAAAAGAAGTAGAAGCATATTCCCCTAGAAAACCAGAAGAACAGGATATAGCACAAGAACCCCTTGAAAGGGATTCCATATATGATAATGATGCAGGAGAGTCATTAATGAAAACCACCCAGGATTTTGAAAAGGAAATTAAATTGGCCACAATCCGAGACTTAACTGATCAGATTGAAATAAGCAAAATTGTGGAAAAGCAATTAAAATCAGAGAATAAGGCACAGAAAAAGGACAATGCAAAGCTAATGAAAACAAATGACAAATTACAGGAAGAAATAAGCAGGTTGAAAAGGAGAAATGAATTACTTTCCAAACAGGCATTCAAATGGTTGAAAGACAAAAACATGTGGCAAGCTAAATATGAAAAACAAAAGGTTAAGGCAGCAATGTTAAAGGCAAGGCAGGAATCAGATTTTGATTGTTTGAATAGGGAACCAGCAACAGGTACAACATCTACTTCAGAGGGAAGAAGGTCCAAGAGAAGCAAGCAAGCATGGGGACATGCTTGATCATAAGCATGGGAGAGATGTTGAGCCTCAGTTTTGATCTTATTTTGCTTTGAGAAACTTACCTAGCTATCCATTTATCCTTCATTTTCACTTCATCCATTTCATTTTAATGAATATTTGGTGTCTAATCAGGTATTTAACTTTAATTTGTCAATTTCTAAAGTTTTTATAAAAGTTTGAGTTTAAGTGCAATTTTGGCAATTTTAAGAAATTCCCGTAATCACTTCATGGTTGATATGGATGCAGGCCACTTCAGCACGAATGGGATGCATGAATAGAAAGCTTGGGAACTAGGACCAAGCCACCTATGCTTGGTTCCAGCAGAACGAGTTTTATTATGCCTTTTTGGAGCTAGTCAATCATGACTAATCATCCAGAAATCCCATCTAAATAGGGCTGTTTTGGGATTCCCTGATATTAGTCATATTTCTTGGGATGAGGGAGTTGGATTCGACTTGGATAGGTGGATTAGAGTAGATATGTTTTTTAGATTGATTTTAGATCAGTTGGTTTCATGAACTCCTTATTTAAGAGCCACACTTTGATGGCTCAACACACTTGACATTTAATACTTTTATGTTGTAATATTTTTGGTTTGAAGACTTAAGTTGGAGACTTGTGTTACTCTCATTTTGCTGATCAATACATGGATGTTTGACTGATATAAAGCTTCTGATATCATATTCATAAGTGTGCAAGGCAAGGGTGGAGGGCCCCCACACCAAGCTAAGTACACTTCCAAGTTAGACTAGTTTTATTTCATTGCAAATCTGGTTGATGATAGCTTTAGTTTTTCAAAGTCTTATTTCAGATTGCAT
>APFE031408805.1:0-14800 GCA_000404065.3 Pinus taeda
TATTCCTCTTCTAAAGTTAAATGAAGAGAAATCTTCCATGCATGATAATTAGACTTATCATGAAGCTTATCATCAGACTTGAAGTATGATGTGGATGCCATTGAGAATTGTTCGTGATCAGCGATTGCTCCTCTTAGTGATATCTATTCACTCTTTCTTGGATTTATCTTCACCTTAGCTCTAATACCATGTTAAATTTAGGATAACAATGGTATGTTCTATGCTTAGAGAAATTTTACTTCAAATTCTTTATTAGCCTAATATCAATATCTAGTTCTGCAATCACATCATTGAGATAGTAAAATGAAAATCGAACATAAATAATAATAGTATAAGACAAGCCAACAGAAGAGGACACAATATATGGCACCAGCCAAGGACAAACATGAATGTGGGGAAACCCTTGACCAATTATTCTTATTATTCTTGAAAAGTTCAGGAGAAAGAGAGAGTACAATTTACAATATTTACTTGCCCAATCTGATCAGTCAAAATAGAAGAAACATAAATTTCTAACTTGAAAGTAAATGTTCATCAACAACACTGAAATAGACCTCCAAAATAGATTGGTCAAACATGGTCAACTCAGCCTCCAACAACAAAATAATGCAGCGCAAAACAATCTGAGAATAATGAGTCAAACCTAGTCAACAAAGGTCAACACAACAACCATAATAAAGGAAGACGACACTGGGGTTAAACATCCTCAAATTTTGTGCCCAGAATTGTAGCCTGCCCAAACAAAAGTCTCCCTCAAAAAACCAAATTCAAACATGGTCAATGCTGGTCAAAGTTAGCCCCCTAAAATTTTGGCCAAATCTGGTCAATGTCACAGCTAGAAAAGACAATCTTTCTTTCACATGTGTGGAGAGAGAGAGGACCAAAGTTTCGTGCCCAATCAAGATGAGAGAGAGAAGTATGAATGAGATGATATAGCAAACTAAGCAGGAGGCACCTATATTTATATGCAACATTGAAGGTTGGAGGAGGCTAATCTGAGGGCTAGCTGATCTTAACAATTTGTCCATAATCAAAATAAATTCATAACTTCATTTGTACTTCTCAAAATGGGATGATATTTAGATCAGTCCAACACCTCTCAAAAAGAGGAATACAAGAAAAATATATGCTACCTCATAAAAGCTATCCAAAGTGATGTTTGGCTCTAGTTTCCAAATTTAACATTGTTAGATGGAAGCACTAATTTCCTAGTTTATATGCTCCAACCCACATTCACTAAGGAACTAATGTTCACTCTCCTTAGAACTCATTCTTCCTTGTTTGAGATCTTTGCTCTTATCTACAACTTTCTCTATCCTTTTCTCACTCTACAACAACACACTACGTTTAGCCTATTGTTCCGCTTAACAATCCATTTCTCGTACTCCACAAATGCACAACTTTGTACACTCTACATTGGTATACACTCCCACATAAAACTCTTTTCTCTCAACCCTATTATTCTGCAGAAGAACTCTCAACCCCTTGAACATCCAATCCCAATTTTTTGACCAATTTTGTTGCAATCCGATTCTCCTACGATCTTGGGTCAAATAAAGCACCTAATCTATATTCTTTTGAACTATATTTTTCTATAGAATAGTTTTATATATTCATTCTCTTGTTATTGCTGTTGAATACTTCAATTTACCTCTTCATGTGCATCTATACACACAATCTCTCATCGTGTCTAAGTTATATTCCACCTAATTACTCAAATATGGAGCCATGAAATTTTTCTTCTTAATATTTTCTTTTTTTTCCTTTTGGGTTGAGATTTGGGTACGATTTCCATGACTTCTCATCTGTATTAATGTTAATGTTATAGTGGTTTGTTTGGTTGCTTAGATATTTTCATTAATATGTTGTGGCTACTCACTTTTTGTCCCACCTCTGCCCCTTATAATATTCTTTGTTCTCTTTTTTCTTAGATGAACTTGATTTTCCCTTGGTTTGGCCTATGTTCTCCTAGTTCTCTGCCCATACACAAGCTTCATTCACCAATCTAAGCTTGAACATCACTTGTTTTTGTAGAATTTCTATGTAGACCACTGCAGATGCTTGAGGAGTAAACTTAATTTCTTTGGGGAGATATCAAACATTATGGTCATATTTCTAAATTATGTGGTTTAATATTATACACTTTTCACGTGCTTCTACCTAAATTAATGTATAAGCTCTTCTCGACCTAGCATATACTATGTAGAAACTCACACCTTTGAAATTTTTCCAGCAGTTGGTGCTAATTGAATGTCTCCAACATGTACATCAAAACATAGATATGTTTCTTCTGCATAGAACTATAAAAAAGTATATCATCTAATAAAACATAAAAAAATAATCTATATAACAAAATAATATATCATTTATTAATCTCATAAACACATGACATGCATTTCATAGGCCAATCAAAATGACTAAGCACTCATAGAAACCTTTTTATCATTTTGAAGGCAGTCTTCCATGTATCTTTATTTAACTCAAACCTAGTGATATATAGAATTTAATTCCAACATGGTGATGTTGGAAACAATGTTAATACTAAGAGAACGAAATAAATCAATATTAAGGCTAATTTTGATTTTCTGCCAATTTATATTTAACATTCAATGCTGATAATTATTCATGTGAGCCATCAACGACATACATGTGCAACAACGTAAATCAACACATGAAAACAAGCACCATGAGAAGCATACATATTGGACACATAGGTTTAGCGTGAAAACCCTTGATAGAGAAAAGCTGCATAGCTTGTTTGTTATTCGATGAAATATTAAGCACCTACTCTACTAGAATTTTTTCTAAGCCACCACTCACATGAAGAACCAAATCCCTTTGATTGTTTGCTAACACAAGCTAGAAATAAGCACCAGTTCCCTTCTTCTAGAGCCACTGATCAACTTACCAAAACAACTATATGAAGAACCAACTTCATGGACTTGTTGGATGCACCAACTTGGACCTCCTTGGATTTATGCAAGAAACAACATACAGGAGGCACCAACACCCAATTTTCTTTAGATACCCTCAAGATGGAAGCATCAAATCCCTTGTTTGTAGGCTCCAACCCACATTCACTAAGTAACTAATGTTCACTACCCTTGGAACTCATTCTACCTTATTTGAGATCTTTGTTCCCCTCTCCATTTTTCTTTTTCCTTGGCCGATTTTATAGTAACACACTGTGGTCAGCCTTCTATTCTACTCAACAACCTTTCCTCATACTCAACCCAGCCCATAGAACACTTTGTAAACTTTTCAAAAGCATACAATCTCAGACAAAGCTCTCTCCTCTCGACACTCTTCTTCTACAAAAGCACTCTCAACCTCTTCTTAGCAGCCCATGCAAACTTGGTCGTCTTCTTAGTAGTGCTCACTCACAAATCTCTTCACACATGTCACACTACCATGATGCTTCCCCTAATTGCACAACTACAATCCCAAGTTTTTTACCACTATAAAATGTTGATCGATGTTCTCTCTTTGATATATGCCATTGCACAAGAGTGTAATCTCATCATGGATCTTCATATTGCATTTGCATCTAATTGTTTGGCCACTACAATGCCATTAAACATTGGGAATGGGCTTTCTAATTGTTTGTCCACACTAAGAATTAATTCTTAGTCAAACTGTATGGTACAAAAAGGCTCCATGTGCTAATTATTTTAACATAGACTACATAATGTACCTCAGGAATAGACACATTATTTTTTTAATAGATCTTCCCACGCAGTAATGTTATCTCTTTAATTCTATGTGGCATGAAAGGTATATCATAGGTGGCTTGTTTATGTTTGAGGTAGGCTTCATTAATTCTTTTTGCACAATCATGGTTCTCTCTATCTCAATCCAGAGCTCTTACCATTCCCCTTTGAGTCAAATAACAATTTCAGTCACTGACCCATTCAAGCCTTCAAACATTCACCAATAGTCCTTCAAGGATAGTTGCTAACTCATCCACAAGTGTGCTGCAATTCCACGTCTCAATTTAACCATTTAACCAAAACCCAAAGGTTTTTTATTAACAGAAATACCAAATATAAATACATGGACCCTTTTTATTATAGTCGTGTGATCTTAACTAGCACTCATTAAACCTTTTGCACCCTTGGTCTCATTTCTACACAAAAACAAGTCTTGAACTTAACCCTAGCCTTTAACCTTCCCTCAAGGATTATGTGTAGTGTTGGGTCCACCCACTGCATCGATTAGAAAATAAAAGGCTTTGATGGTTAACCTGTAATGTCACTGCAATGTCTTCCTATCCCAATTCCTTTTGTTTTCTTCTATCCTGAAGGCCGATGGTAACCCAACATGTGAAACCTTCACAAAACAATGCCCTAGATGCACCTTTCATTAGTTGAAGAACTCTCAAATGTGAGTGAAATATTCATCTCTCGATTGTGTTACCTTGATGCCTTTGTCCGATTGTGTTAATATAAACTATGCACGCTTATTTTCCTCAGGGATGAGCCATTTGAATGAAGTTTCTTGTGGGATCCTCTTGCTCTTATCTCATTGGATGTTGCTTGTGTGTTGTCATGTTGACTCATCTTAGTAAAATTCTCTCAACAATTTTACTTTCCTCCTTTTAAATTATTTTGATATGAGACTTGCAACCTTATGCATCAAATGTGGTCTTCCCGACATTTTCATTCGCCCCTGTTGTGACACGACTAGGTATTCTTGAAGTCAGCCTGCTAGTTCCTTTTTTCACACTGCTCAAACCTTCCATGCCCAAAACTATGGGATGAAATCATGTTGACATCACCTATGCCACGTGTCCTCTAGATATTGGTGCACATGTCAACCAAAAATGGGCCATTTTGGTACAAAAAAACACAAAATATGTGAGCCGCATGTCACACTCCCATCTGGTTGTGTTGACATCACCATTCTCTATAACTTATGCCAATCGAATGTTACCATGTGTATTTCTATCCGAGAGGAGAGAAAAGAGTCTCACAACATGGTTTTTTCACATTTTTCATTTATAAAATATCTAAAGGGTTCTTAACCATTTGTTTTGTTATTCTACAATAATCCTTCGAGCTTCCTGTCCTCTACCTCTTGCGTTAAAATCCTCTGGGAAAACCTTTTGCAAGCTCATCTATTAAGGTAAGGGCCTCCCGCTAGATTCTTTGTGTATCACCATTTCTAGCTTTGTTGCTGCACAGTCCTACGTGTCCCGATGCCCACCTCCCAATACCTCCCCTCTTCGTACACTAAAAAATTTTGGGCTTATACTGTTAGGCTTCCTCTGCTAGGATAGGTTGTTGTTCATTTCTGCCTATGTCTAATGGGAAGCCCCGCAAATTATAAATATGTATAAAATAATAAAATAATAAAATAAATCGTACAAGCGAGAATTTAACAAGATATAATTTTGGAACCCTTTCAAAAGTAATCTTAGTGCAAAGGTGAGGTCACTCTAATCACATTCTCTGAATGGAAATAGATGTAAGTACAAAGAAGTGGTGATATCACTCGTGGGATGCTAGTACAAATCCACTCTCTCTTTTTTATCTCTCCCTTTCCTTTATTGGCTACTCTACACATCCATGGATAGCCCCTTTTCTATGAGTAATCGTCTCGAATCATGGTGGTCAAAATAGGAACCTTTACTTCCAAAATATTCTTTATATGGACAATTTTAGACAATTCTTGCACCATTGTAAAGATTCTTGTGTAGAATTGTGCTAAAATATTTTGTTCTTATGCATAAAATTTTTTCCCCTAAAAAAATCCATTTGATTCCTCAAATTACTTATAAGAGGTTTTAAACACAAATTTTCCAAACTCGGTCTTACTAGCAAAAGCAATCCTATAGGTTGATTACTCCAATTTTTCTGTTATGATAGTATCAATATAGATGACAAAAAATATAGTGATCCAATGTTTATGATAGTGTATGTAGTCAAAAACATGTTCTACCTACTTTCTTTTTCCACTCTGGCATGTGCATTGAAATTATAAGATTTAGTTGTATAGATCTTGCTTCCAAACTACCTTTCCTAGATAACCAATGAGGACAACGCATGAAACTCATGTATAATGGGAGATGGAATTAGGTCCATATGATGGTTGGTGACATAATATTTGTTGTTAGATGATATTTAGCATTGAAGTAAAATAAGTTTCTAATAGATCTATGAAACGAACAATACAGTCAGTTTCTATCTCTTACAAGATAATAGTTATTCATGTGAGATAACTACATGTTGATTATGGACTAAAATTTTGGTTTGGAATGGTAAGATTGCACTAGGAAACACAAAGAGGTCTTAGATATAACAAATATATCTTTAGAGATTGATCCATGGAATGTAGTTGATAGTGTCAGTGACATAATCTTTGTCGCTAGATGATGTTTAGAATTGAAGTACAATAAGTTTCTAGTAGATCTATGAAATGAACAATACAATTAGTTGCTATCTAGTATAAGATAATAGTTATTCATGTGAGTGTTGGATCTTGAATGCTTTCCTAGTTCTGAGATGGAGGCGAGTTTCATTGTTCTCGCTTGAGAAAATCACATGTTGACTATGGACTAAACTTTTGGTTTGGAATGGGGAGATTGAACCAGGAAACACAAAGACGTCTTAGATATAACAAATATATCTTTAGAGCTTGATCCATGGAATGTAGTTGATAGTGTTCGCAAAATATTATAGAGACAAGGGATATTGGTTACGGAACTAATTGGAGATTATTGGATGGTAGTGGACAAATAAAACTAAATTATGTGTAACAAAATGTGATCTACCAATTGTGTTTGTAGGAATTTTATTTATTATGCATTAATGTGATGTATTGGTCCTCAAATAGTTTTATACTTTCTATCTCCAATAGTTAGAGTTCTTGTATGTGTCTATATCTACGTAACATGAAAATGGCATATCACTACCTAAGGAGATATACATATCCCTTTATCATGTGCCCCTAATGATTTGGTAATTTTTCTAATCTCGTTCAACAACATCTATTAAAAAGTTCTTTAACACATGGAGTGGGCTATGTGGTTGTTTTAGGATCTATGAGAGGAACACATTACTGGTTGTAAACATTGGAAGGTGAAGTTTCACATTGAGGGGGAGTTCGTAAAGACATTGAATGAACCATGTACACAAAGGACATCCAAGTAAAGAGGTAGGTGCAATAGTTAGGTAAATGTAGAATTCTAGTGGATGATTGTCTCTTTATATGGATGTCGACAAGTTGGTGATGTGTGCATGATCGAGGTACGATGTTAAAGAACTAGGTTTTGCTAGAGCTATATTTTTCTATTGAGGATGTTCTTCAAGTCATAGTGAAGTATTTCCTACATATAATAAGTAGTTGAATACCCTAATAGATGAAACATGGTTGATAAAGGGAGTTTTGGAGTATGTAATGTAGAATATGAAAAGAATTCTTTAAGCCAGCTGATAAGACAACATAACTATGAAGAAAAATACATATAAAAAAATTAAAACAAATAAAACAAAGTTAGTGCGTGAGCTAAAAAATATTGTTAATCTCATATATTAATCGAAGCATTAAATACATTCTTATATAGTAAAATTATTACTAAAATTATATCAATCAACTTTGAAACAAATCTACTGACACGACAACTAATTTCCAGCACTCACCACCCTAACAATTTGCTGCCCTAACTTCCCAGAGAGAACACGAAATCTGCTAACTAATTTGTCAGCAATTTACATAACAAATTAAGCATTATTCCCAACACTCCCCCTTAATGATTAATGAGGATTTACTATCCTATCTAGTAATGCCAAAAATTGAGTTTTTGCTACTGCTTTGGTGAAGATATCTGCTAGCGGATGCCGAGTATTTATATCCATCAATTCAATATCCTTCTTATGCACCAAATCTCAAATGAAGTGATATTTCATGTCAAAATGCTTTGTCCTTTTATGATGAATTGGATTCTTTGCTAACCTGATGGCACTTACATGATCATAATAAATCACTATAGGTTGATTTTGTTTTTTTCCTATTTATTCCAAAAACTTTCTAAGCCAAAGAGCTTGTGTACGTGTTGAGGTAACTGCAACATACTCCACTTTTGTGGATGAGAGAGAAAACAATGCTTTGTTTTTCTGAGCTCTATGTAATCAAACCAAAACCAAAA
This sequence comes from Pinus taeda, assembly GCA_000404065.3. Taxonomy (NCBI): domain Eukaryota; kingdom Viridiplantae; phylum Streptophyta; class Pinopsida; order Pinales; family Pinaceae; genus Pinus; species Pinus taeda. The sequence goes on from APFE031408805.1 coordinate 8,147, forward strand.
GAGAAACAATTTCCATATGTGGACTTACAATCATCAAGACTACCTCCCTAATCTGAATCACTAATCCAACAAGATTGAACTTTTAAGAAGAGTAGTAATTAATACCAAAATTTACAGTGCCTTTCACATACCTTAAAATCTTCTTGGCTGCCTTCATATGTATTTCAGATGGATTTGTCATATACCATGAAGAATATGCAATATCAAGCCTTGTATGGGTTAGAAATATCAAGCTCCCCACATTACTTCTCTAAGTTTTCTCATCAACTAAATCAACACCATCATCTCTACATAACAACTCTCCATGAGCACTTGGAGTAGGGGATGGATTACAATCAAGCATATCAAATTTATTTAGCATATCTTGTGCATACTTTGTCTATCAAATGAAAATCTCATCCTTACTTTGATAAACCTCCATTCCTAGAAAATATTTCGTGATTCCTAGATCTATCATCTCAAATTCAATCATGGTAGCAACTTTGAATTTATCATTCATCTTAGAACTACTACTCATATACAATAGATCATCAACATACAAACTTATCATTAGAATATCAATACCTTCTTCTTTGCAGTAAATGGTAAGATCACTCTTACTTCTCTCGAAGGCATTTTCCTGAACGTATCCATCAATTGTTGCATTCCATACTCTTGGTGCTTGCTTGAGACCATACAAATCCTTCTTCAACTTATATACATTATTATCCTTTCCTTCCACTTCAAAAGCTTGTGGTGGCTCCACATATACTTCCTCTTCTAATTACCCATTTAAGAAGGCACCTTTAACATCCATATGATGTATGCTACACCTTTTCTGAGCTTCTAATGAAATCAATGTTCTAATGGTCTCCTGTCTTGCTACTCATGTAAATGTCTCTTCATAATCAATTCCATAATTTTGTGTGAGTCCTTTAGCGACTAATCTCGCTTTGTGTCTTTCAACACTCCCATCACTGTTAAATTTATTCTTATAGACCCATTTTCTACCAATATTTTTCTTATCATGTGGAAGCTCTACTAACTTCCAAGTTTCATTCCTTTGAATGGAATCCATCTCTTCTTGCATGGCTTACATCCAAACCTCATTACTACATGCATCTTCAAAACATGATGGTTCAAAATTAGTCTTGGCTAATAAAGAAAAATTGGCCATCTCACCTATTGGGCTTTCTTCATGTGCTTGATTTTCACTCCTCTAATAAATATCACTCATTCTTCTTACCTTCCTTGGACAACTTGCAGAAGAAGTTGGACTTGAACTTGATGTTGAAGAAATTGATGAAGCGTTGCTTGGTGGAGTTAATCCTCTAGTTACAGAAACATTAGTTGGCCTCTCATGATCATTATCAATAATTATATCATCATTCAAAATAGTTTTTTTCTTCTCAACATGGCCTTTTTGATTACCATAAGCTCGCCCTTCATAAAAAATTACATCTCATAAGTGTTGCATGTCTCACTATAACCAATAGAACTACATAACTCACTCTTTGCATCTAAAATTTTTCTATTCTGATAAGGTACATGCACATAAGCCAAACAAACAAAAACTTTCAAATGATCAACATTAGGCCTTTTTTCATAACAAGCTTCATAAGGAGTCATCTTTTCCAGTGCACTGGTGGGGCTACAGTTGACGATGTACACTACTATAGAACCTACATCTCACTAATAAGAATTGCTCAATCCCCTAGTTTGTAACATGCATCTTGCCATTTCAACCATAGTATGATTCTTTCTTCCAGCTATGACATTCTCTTGGGGTGTGTATGTTGTAGTATGCTCCCTCCTCATGTCATTCATATCATAATAACTTTGGAAAGCTTTTGAGCAGAATTCTCCTCCATGGCCAGTCCACAAACATTTGATCTTCCACCCTTTCTCATTTTCTACAAGGGCTTTGAACTTCCTGAATGTATCTAGGGCTTCAGTTTTGGCCTTCAAAAAATATGCCCAACAATTTCGTGAGCAATAAACAACAAAAGTGATGAAATATGATGACTTACCCAAAATCTTAGTCTGCATAGGACCACATATGTCTAAATGAACAAGCTAAATTAGCTGATGAGCCCTCCATGCAGTTCCCTATGGAAGCCTTTCCCTTTCATGCTTTCCTTTAGCGCATCCTTCACAAACCTCATTATGCTCTTCTACCTTGGGCAAACTATAAACTAATGCATGTGAGGTTAGAAACTTCAAACTGTGAAAATTTAAATGCCCATACCTAAGATGCCATAACCAACTTGAATCCCCATAAGCCATATTCACAATATTGTTGTTATGTTCATCAAACCTCAAGGGAAACATCCTATTTCTTGTCATAGGCACAACAATGATCACCCTATTTCCCTTATTCTTATCATAGATAGCAGATGTCTTATTTTCAAAGACTACTTTATAATTTTTCTCGCATAGCTCCCCAATGCTCAAAAATTATGCTTCAACTATGGAGTATAAGAAATGGCATGAATACTATTTATACCTCCTTTTGTTTGGAACGCTATAGCTCCTCTGGTAGCAGCCTCCGATGATTTATCATCACCAAGTTGGATCTTGGATTTGAAACTTCCATCCTTTGCTGAAAACAACTTCTCATTCCTTGTCATATGGTTACAACATCTAGAATCTGGGTACCAAACATCTTTACTCGTATTTTCACCTTTGGCATAAGATAAAAATAAGTGATCTCGAGGATACTAGCCACTTTCTTGAGCATAATTAGCATTTTTACTTTCTTTAAATCTACATTATCTTTCAAAGTTGCCATACCTATTACAATAATAACATTGAACATGTGTCTTATCAAATCTACCTCCACCTCTTCCTCAGAAACTACCTCTTCCACTTGAGCCACCTCTTCATCTACCTCTTGAATATTTTTGGCTTTGCTATTTACCTTGACCTTGATTGCTTTTGGTACTTTTGCTGCTTGCATCTTCATCCTTTGTAATTTGTAATTTAGAGGAAAAAGCTTTCTCTAGACCTTCAAAAGTGTCCTTCAATCTTTCTTCATGAGACATCAAAGATCCAAAGCATTCTTTATAATTTGTAATTTAGAGGAAAAAACCTTCTCTACCCCTTCAAAAGTGTCCTTCAATCTTTCTTCATGACACATCAAAGATCCAACCAATTGATCAAACTATAGTTTTGCCAAATCCTTACTTTCTTCCATGATTATGGCAACATGATTCTATCTGTGTTAAAGATCTCAATACTTTTTTAATTCAAACTTCACTACTTATAGTTTCTACAAGTGTAGCCATTTTATTAGCCACATCTTTGACTCTCACACAATAGTCACTCACACTTTAAGCTGCTTGCATCTTCAAATTCTCGAACTCTCGCTTCAATGTCTGAAGCTTGACCACCTAACTTGATGTCTACCTTGGTAAGCTTCTTGTAGAGTCTCTTTTTCTCCTTATATTCTTGGAAATAAGCTCTTATCAAGAGATATCTGAATGTGAAGCAAAGCTTTGAGCATTTTTCTTCCTTGCTTCCTTTCTTGTTGTTACTTCAATGGCTATAAGAGAATTCCAATTAGTTGGCTCCTCATATCCTAATTCAAAAACCTCCTACAAATATTTCCCTGTAAAAAAATGTTAGCATCTTAATCCACCAATAATCATAATCATTCCCATCAAATTAAGGAACTAGCATCTGGTTAGAATTCAACAAGATTAATTTTGGCGAAATTCCAACAATACAACTTTAACCCAAAACAATTTTAAGTGGTCTGATACCACTTGTAGAATATGAAATGACTTCTTTAAACCCGCTCATAAGCCAACATAACTATGAAGAGAAATACATATAAAAAAAATAAAGCAATAAATACAGAGTTACTGTGTGAGCTATTATAAATCTATTGTAAATCTCATATATTAATTGAACTATTAACTACATTCTTATATAGTAAAATGATTATCAATCAACTCTAAAACAAATCTACTAACACTACCAGCACTAACCACCCTAAGAATTTGTTGCCCTAAGAGATAACAGAAAATGTGATGGCTAATTTGTTAGCAATTTACATAACAAATTAATCATTATTCCCAACATGTGACCCCTACTTCTCTTATGTGTAGTGTGATCATATTTTATTTTTTGGAATATTGATCATTATTAGGTAGAGATAGTTATCTATGAGAAATTTTTGTTGCTGGTTTATAGTTGGTTTTTAGGACTAACTATTAAGGGGGATTGTTGGAGTATGTAGCTCCTACTTTTCATATTTAATATTTTAGATTATTGATCATTATTAAGTAGAGACAATTCTCTATGAGAAGAGTCTATTTCTAGTTTCTTGGAGGTTGTTAGAGCTAGATGAATGTGAGAGGTTCTCTCCAACTAGTTAGATTGCTAGGTTGGTGTATGGTTTAGATAATATCTTGGATGATCAATTGTTTGCGTCCAATATGTTGAGGATTTTACTACACCAAAAAAGTGCAAGAACTAGTTAGCTTCCTAGGTTGGTGTATGGTTTAGATATTAGCTTGGTTGATTAAATGTTTGTGTTATGTTGAGGTTTCTTATTACACTAAAAACCTGCAAGAATTATTAAATTTGTAAACCCTTAGCATTACATTAAGTGGGAAATTAATCCCAAGTTCTAGGTGCATGCTAGTGAGGCCATGAGTCCACATGATCTCTCCCCAGTGAGGTGTGTAACAATTACTCCAACAATATATAGTTTTTCTATCTTAAAACAACATTTGTGTATCTATATTTGTAAGTATTAAAACTAATTACAATAAAGAGTCTTCAACTCATTTATATTAGGTGTAATAAGATCTATTCTCTAAACCTATTGCTGGCTAAAAATACTCAATGACAACTTTTAAAATGTTTTCATAAAACACAATATTAGTTAATTATGATCAATATTTAGAATAAACTACAATTTTTTTTTAATTCAATCTAATTCAGGCAGAAAAACAGAGAATTCTGGATGCACATTTAATATGATAAAAACATTTGTTATTTCCCATTCTGTCAAATACCTAATATAATCATTATTTACTTTATTTATATCTGTTATTTCCATTCGTCAAAATAATTATAAAAGATAGCTCATTAAAACAGTTATGGAAAAAAGAAAGAGGAAAAGGCACCACGACTTCTACCTATTTGTGCTGAAACAAAAGGTAATCAGGACTGGCATCTCTGCTATACTTACAACTTTACGCTCAGCGAGCCTCTCTAACGCTTTATTATGATCAAGCGCTCTGAATGATAGGAACACTGCTTTTCCTTCGTACATTCTGAAATCATGAAGTAGGTTAAGCACAAATAGAAAAAAAAAAAAAGAGCTTTTCATAGAATGCAAATATTAACAAAGTATTTAAAACCATACTCGCTTTCCACTTTATCCTCAGGAACAAGCTTTACTATATCCATTGCAGGTGGCCAATCCGCAGCAATACTGTACACGAAGAGTTTTGCATCATTAGGATGTGGTAGTATTGATGAGCTACATATCATAAGTGTTGGGTACAAAGTATGACATTAATAGGGATAAAATAGATCTGCCAAAATAGTTCAACTCTGTGAAACGTAAATAATCATGACATTTTGGACAGTTTACTTATACATTGTTGTGTAAATACACTACCTAGAAGATTAAATATAGCTGGGGCCAATCTATTACACAAGTTCTTCATTTTTTTTTATACTAATTTCTCACCGTGAAAACATTTTGGTTTCTGAAACTGGTTAACATAATAACATAACCAGTACCCGTGTAACATAATCCTAGACATTTCAAACGAATTTGGATGGTATTGTTGTGTAGGACAGATCAGTCCTATTTTTTCTATATAGTTCATCTACAATTATAATCAAAAGATTTAGATCTGTCATACATTGTATAATAAATTATATTTGTTGGTTTTAAAAAAGTGGACAAACAAATTTTAATGTGACTATTACTTAAAATATTATTTTTAACACTAATATATATCACAAAAGCCATAATTTAACAAATGATTAAAATATCAAGCAACTAATGCTTAAAAATCAAACTAGTAATGAATTTTTATGCGTTTGTCCTTGAAATTTTATAATGCAGGATCCTCTATTTCTTAAGCATTCGAGGATTATTCTATAGCACGTAGCACTGTAAATGTTCACGAAATCCCTGTCTTAATAAGCAGCAACACTGTCCTCCAGCCATGTATTGTAAGTATTAATTGTTTGTATTTTTAACCTAAGAAAATTTGTTGTTGGTGGACTGCTCGACATCTTCTATAATGCATGCAGCCAATTATTGCAGTTGAATTTCTAACAAAATTTATCAAGTGTGCACACTCGAAGATTTTCTGTGAAAAAAGTTCTTCCGCGAAAGAAATAATGCGCTCGCAAAAATTTATTTCTGTAAAATATATACAAGAAACCAAAATATTGAGATGAACCATGGAAGAAGAAACAAAACTCACTTTTCAGATGAAGCTTCTCTGCAGAAAGCCTGCGAAAAAAAATACTAAGTGTCAGCATATCAGGAGTAGTCAAATATCAGGAGTCATGGACGAAACAGATACACGATTACGCAGGATGATGTTTACTTAAAGCAAAACTGCAAATTTCGATAAAAGATCGAAATTATTTGAAAAAATATTAATGAACTTTGGGAAAACTAAATAAGATGTATAG
>APFE031408807.1:0-16446 GCA_000404065.3 Pinus taeda
TTTCTGAATTGGACTAATTCTATTAATCAAAAATATGGTACAAGGAGATACATTCAAGAGAGATAGAAAACCGGCAACCGCAAAATGATAGGACTATCAACCTTGGTTCTGGAGAAGAAGTGAAACAAGAAAGAAGCTACAACATATGGCTGGAAGCAAAAAAATACTAACTTCTACCTAGAATGGGTAGAGGCCTCAACACAAAGCTTTTTCCTTTTCCTTTTTTTGACTTCAACCCAACCATCATGCGGTGAATGAGAAATAACAACTTGAAGATTGGGGTTCTCCACAGGGGAGCCCTCCTTTTCTGAATTAGTGGAGAAGTTCAAGTGGACGTGTTTTTTAGTGGTGGCGGTATCGGAGGACTGCGCCGGACCATGGATGGAAGGGACCACAGAATGAGGGGCTTGATCCAGTTTCGCATCGTGATCTTCATCTTCAGAGTTGGAGGAATCAGAATCCACGACTGGAGGTGGAGAGCAAGGAACCCATCATTTGGACTTGGGCTTGGAGAAGTTATCCTTATTCTTTTTTGCCGGGCGAGATGGGCAGGTGTTCTACAAATGCCCTGATTGGTGGCAATGGCGCAACAGAATGCAATATTTTCGTAATCCAGTGTCTGGGACCAGACAAAGTCATTTATCTTGAGATTGATTTGGTATGGAAGTCCTTTGCTCAAGTCTAACTCCACACATATTATGGCATATGAGTAGAGACCTCTGGATTCCTGCCAGGAATCTCCCATAATGAAACTACCCAAGGTGTTGCCTATAGCTCTATAGACACGAGTATGCCATAAGTGGGCAGGAAAGTTTGGAAGCCTGATCCATACAGGTGTCCTAGTAATGACTACAGTTGCTGGATCAAAATATGGGAGCCAAGGAGTCAAGAAGAGTCCCGCAGTTCCCATGAACCAAGGGCCTTCTTCTAAGGCCTTTTTCATAATGCTTATTGTTATCAAATAGAACAATGAAGTAACATTTTGAACAGAAACTGATCTTACAATGATGGCTCCAGTTTACATGGATCCATGCATAGAGATCCTGAGATCGTGGCCATAGTCCATTAAATCTGCAAATGATGGCTCTTTCTGCAAATTCTTGAAGTTGGGTTGCAAGATCTTCGTGGGTGCTTTCAATAGAGGGAACTTTTTCTATCTTATCAACCAAAAATGCCTTAGGTTTAAGGGCCTCTAGGGGTTTGGGGTTCTCAGAGTGTTCTACATCTTTGTATGAGAATGGACGAGCAGAGGATGACTGACCCACTGCACCTCCTCTCAGACGAAGGGTTACCACCAAAGATTTGTTCCTGTTAATGTTGTAAGAAGAGAGGGGAAGAAGGTCTTCAAGTTGCTTACCTTGAAAGAGAAGTCTCTGTAAGCCTGAAGGGATCCCAATCTGCCGCTCTAGATCTAGTTTGAGATCCAGCACCAGATTTGGAGAACTGACCCATTGCAGGGTGGTTCTGCCTGAAGGCTGAGAAATTTGGATCTGAAAGGAGTCACAGGAGTGCCTAGACCCAGTGCTAGGGCTTCTTGTGCTTCCTAAAGTAGATTTTCCATGGCGATTTTCCATCCGGGGTGTCAGACCAGTAAGATCTTGGCTGATCTGTCTATTGAGAAACCGATTTCGCTTACCCTCAAGAATATTAGGCCAAACCCCACGACGGATTTCGGGACCCTGATGCCTTTCTCTGTCATCTTGAATCGACGAATCATTCTTGGGCTTGTATTTCGCTGCCACTGTTGACAAGCCCCGGCACATTATCGAGGCAGCAGTTTCCCTTGGATGGGCCGAAGGAAACAAACATTTCTTAACGGCTGGAACTATCCATTTCAAGACATTACTCTTTGCAAAAGCTATGTCTGCTTCAGGTGCCGCCGCTGATCCATTAGGTTTGGCCAGTGACTGTTTCGGCACTTCGGTGTCAACAGTAACAACCAACATTGAATTGGCCTTTGGCGTTATCTGCTTCGACTTATCCCCTCTAGCTTTCTCTTTCTTTGGAGAAGGGTTTGCTGCAGTGGCCTTCTTGGCGGGGCGAGGAGCCATTTTCAATCATATCTCCTGAAAATGTTAAAAACTTAATTATTTCTAATTTTTATTTTTTAATAAGCGCATCTAATTATATATATATATATATATAAATTCTTTATTATTAAATATTATAATAAACTAATAAACTTTATTTTTTTAATGTACAAAAAATAAAAATAAAATTTGAATTCGGACATAGTCCAAACCTCTTAAAATTTATATACCCATTTGCAGGGAAAAATAATCTATTTATCTTTTTCTTCCTCTGAGTGCCAAAGTCATGACAGTCAACATCATTTCCTTCCCATCCCCTCCATGAAAAACCTTAGCTTCTGGAATTAATTTGTTGGTGTGCACCATCCACTCTACGAAAACTACAATTCATGCAATCAATTTCGTCTAATATTAGCAAGTGAAACATTTGAAACATGCGTCTCCCACTAAATGTTTTGGATTCATACCATTCCCAACCGATATTGTGTTCAAATCTGGATGAGCGGAGATGAGTGGCTGTGCCTTTTCCTCTGTATTATATCTAGCAAAGATGCTGTAGATGTTAGGGTTTCAGACATCGACAAGATTGGTTAAGAAGAAGTCAATCTCTCTCTAGCAATTCCTTTGACTCCCATAGCCGCGGCTCCAACTAGCCTGGCCAGGTCCCTAAGGCCAGTCTAATGTGATGATAAGGGTAAGTTTAGAATGGAACTCGAGGACGTCTCCACTTTGTAGCTCATGAAAGGGCCTCTCGATGTTGTTTCCATCTACAGCTGGGCATGTCAGGGGAAGAGCTTCATTCTAAATCAGGTTGGATGTCAAAAGATTTTGTGGAAGATCTTTTTTTATTTGCTGGAAAATACATAGTAATATATTTCATTAAATTTGAAAAATAATAGTGTGTTTATTGTGGCATACCCTATAAAGAAATAATGGGCTATGTTGTAGAAGCTAGGGCATTTAAAATTGTGTGGTTGATAGGGCATTCAAGATCGTGTAGTTTGATGCAAGCCAAAAGCCAAAACCACTTTCTCATTTAGTTCCTGAATGTAGAGCCACCATTTTTAAGGGTCAAAGAGGGGATTCCACGTTTTCAAATACATGGGGAAATGTCTTATGCCAGGGTCCTTGTCAGAGCTAAGCTGAGGGCAAGGTATTAGAGCAAGATGAATATTCCAAAACTTCTCACCGCTAGTAATAAGAACACTGGGGCTCTGTCCTTGCGCTAGAGGAATTTTAAGAAGGTACCTTGATGCATATTTCACATGTAAATAGGTATTTACAACACATATTTCACTCATGGACATTTGTAGCTGAATTGCCATTTGTAGATAGTCCTTAACACAAACCTTGGTTAAGGGCTTTGATAAAAGAGTTTTTACTATTCGAGTAAAAATACTTCTTTATACCTACCATGAGCATGTATCAATGATCTAAACTGAAGTTATAAGCTATACTGAAGTCAATCAAGTGAGTATTCAAAAAACAAAACATTTCTTATTCAATTTTCTTCTTGATTCTGTGTGTTTCCCGGCTATAATAAGGCTATTTGTAAGATGAATCAACCTTTAAAATACCTTGTTTTCTCATGTTGAACAAGTATTACAGCCATATATTTGATTCTTTTGGTTATTAATTTAGCTAATTCCTTATAGGATACATTAAGCAAAGTAATTGGTCTCCTATTGTACTCTATTTCGAAGGCCCCCTCGCACATGTGTAAGAGTTCCTCATCAAGCACAAAGCAAGGGATCAAGTAGAATTCACAAGGTAATGCATCCAAACATGACTAGTCGTTTTTTAGCCATAGTTCTTAGCTTCCAACAGTTTATGCTCCTTGGCTTAATTTCTATTAGCATCACTCCTGAGTAAAGATTCTTTGTATTAACGCTAAAAAATGCCCTTTATTCTATTCCTATATTTTGTCATCACCCTACTATCCTCCTAAGATCTTTATTTGTGATGATGATGATCCAAGATCTACTTATCGATGATTACTAGTGATAAGAATACACACAAGGAAACATAGAGACACAAAATGAAAAGAAAGCACTCTATTCATTACTTCGGACTCTGAGAGAGGGCTACTATAATATCAAAAACAAAAGCGATTTCCATATTAGTTTTAGTTGGGTTTTCTTTGGTCAATTAAAATATATTAAAATAATAGCTAAATTAACTACTCTAATTAAGGGTGAGATCTAGCTACCTTGAATAAGTGAAGACATAGGTAACTAGCTATGAATAGGCTTCAATTGTCATCATACATGGTTCTCTCAAAAACTTGTTTTTATCTTAAACGTTGAATTTTTTTTGTAGTATCATTATCCTTGGTAGCAACTTTTCCTAATTTTAGTCCCTTTGACATTATAACTCTTAAAATTGAAAGTGAAACTTGAGCTGTCAATACACTTGGGATTTTAAATAATCATTGTGGTAAAAATAACTGGCTGGACACTAATAAAATCATGCACTAAGATAGATTGTCTATATCTACTAGTGAAGATGATATAAGGCCTATCCATCTATGCTTACAATCTAGCCATTGTTCTTTGTTGACTGTACCATCCATTGCTACCCACTATTTCCAATAGTTTTTTCTTGAGATTGATTTCTAAAATGTGTGATGTTTGAAATCTCCAACATAGAATTCAAATGTTTCCTATTTTTCCTTTTCATGGCCTTGAGAGTGTGGCTCTATCCCTAGTTCAGTGATAACTCGAGTGAACAAATATTTAAAGCATCATCAACGATTCACTAAGCTATTGGTAAGGACTAGTACATCTAATCCCATAATTGTTTTATGCCAACAAGCGATTTGAAGTGTACACAACAAAAACCACATATTGTTCTAGCAATCAAAGCTGTCATTTAAGAACATCTCGCAAGTGGGCCTTACCCACTATCTAGAATGAAATATGCCAATGAAGGAGATATTGCACATGTTGTCTATCCTTTTCATTCTTCATTGAGAATGCCACCACTTAGATTTCCTACAAAAGAAGAATATTTGACCCAACTCTTATTGAGAGATTGAATTCAATTTTTTGGGGTGCCTTCAACATTACAACACATAAGATGAATTACGATATAAGATGGGAAGTCATCACCTCATTGAGTTTAAAATTGTCGCTTCTCTTGATCTCATCTCGCATGGAAACACCTAGTAAGGGAACTGGGGAAGACATGCCATACAAACATGAGAAATGTCTTAGAAATTGGTAATTTGAGGATATTGGTTTTTCTTGTATACGTGGGCAGAATTCATGGATTCTAGGAAAATTTGCAGGAGATTCTCATTTTTCCTTTATTTGTTTCCATAGAAGCAGATTACTTGGATAAATGATTTGGTGAAAGCCAAGTGGAGAAAGCATCAATAAGTTAAGATAGATTCCTTTATAATATGGATATGTCCCAAGAGTTGCTAGCAAGTTTAAGAAAGATTCCATGTCAAATTAACTTCAACACAAAGGTGAGAATTTGAACTTGAAATAGTGCTTTTGTTTTGTCCCCACTAATACTAGACCAATGGTTTAATAATTTTGGTAATAGACGCTTGATGTTTCAAAATTATTGGATACTTAATTAAAAGTAGATATCAGTGCTAAGAGATGTAACCTGGTGATAATTCATATGCCATGATAGAACATAAGTTGTAGTCCTTGCAATCATCCAAGTTCCAAATAGCAACAGAATCCAAGCTGCTATCTCTTCACATTAAAAAAACATGAAAAATATGGCCTTTCTGAGCCTCAAGAGGACTCAACAAGATGAGTCAGTTTACTTGTATTGACAAACCTTGAAGTACCGTAGTAGGTTTCCCTTTGTGGCAACATGAAGCTCTCAAAGGGTAATTTTTTTTCCCTTGACAACTATACTCTTCTTGTGGTGGCATTTAAAACATGCAGAGTATGAAATAAGGGGGAAAACTTGTGCAATATGGCATTGCTTATCACTGGGTTAACCATTGCCACTAATAATTGGTTTCTCAGTTCTGAAGTTGATGTAGTTGCTGGGTTGAATAACCTTACAGCCACAAATCATTCTCTTCCAATTGCTACTGAAATACACTATCCCTTTATTTTTCGAGGAAATCCTTGTAGGGAAACCATTGGTAACTTCCTTGTACTCTCGAAATGGCACCCAGTGTAAACATGTTGGTGCTGATTAGAGTGCCCAACCCAGTAGGGACATTGTGTGAGGCACACAACAGAGACAGTTGGTGCACGAGATCAACGTAGAGACACCTGCATGAAGCTCAAGGCACTCCACTCAAGCTAGCCTACGAAGCTAACTGAAATATTCATGGTAAAATGGATTTTTTTAGGAGAGATGCCTAAATGGGAATTTTCAATGTTGATCTTGAAATATATTATTTTGGTCACCTCCTTCATAAAGGTAAACTATTTGAAGTCACCATTACATTTTAGTGGATTCTAGATTGTCTATATTTATGAGATAATTAATACCACTCGTAGCAATTTGATGGTATCAGGTTTCATGCCCTTGTATATATTTGACTGGAAGCAATGCTATCACAATTAAAATTCTAGTTCATTTAAAGCCTAAGTTGTTATAAATATATCACCTTAACCACCTGTTTGGTTTTGGTACAAGAGAAGTCTTTACCTTGAAACATTATATAATAAAATTAAAGCTTTTCCTGAAATGTTTTTTTGCGGTTAATAACAATTCCATTTCTCTGGCTTGTGGTATGTGGCATATCTTGAATTCTTTTATTCTAAATTGGATGCTTTTTCCAAAAATAACCTTGAAGGAGACATCAATGTAGTCTGACCTCAAAAACAAGGAAGCATTATCGATTAACATGAGGTAACCAATTTTAGGCCAGCATAAGGCCTTGACCGGGGCATTGAATTTCGGGAGACTAAATGCATACACTTTTATTCAAGTTCAAGTGTTTACTTACCACTGTACCTCAAGGAACTCCACTCAAACCTTGTAGAGAAACCTCTGAGAAATTCCTTGTATTTTGCAAATGGCACCCAGTGTAAACATGTTGGTGTTGATATGAATAATAGTCATACCTATTTAAATGAGATTTTAGAACATTGTCTTTTAGAATTCAAGATCCTTGAAAATGAAATTTATTTGTCATGAACCCCCTTTCCTTTGATACCAAAATCTCAGAGATGCAAAAATGTTGATCCTTTACCTTCAATAACATCTGACCAATGGAAACCCCGAATACAACTCTTTTTCAAACCCTCTTGATTGATGCCACAAGGGCCGAGTAGACTTCACCTTTTGTAGCCTTTTATACTTATCTGTGAGACATAAAATGTCCTAATACAAGGCTGAAGGCATGTCAATGAACTCAAGAATAATATTATATATATGAGCTTAGATGCTAGGAACTTTATAGCTTTAGATATGACTTTATATAAACCTTCAACAGAGAAGGAATTTCAAGCGAGAAAATATCTCCAAACAAAATTCAATTCAAGGGTGATTTCATAATATAATATTTGACCCTAAAGCAACCAAAGCTTCCTAGTTGTAACCATGAGAAAAGGCCTTAGATATAGATAATTTGACCAACAATTTGATAAAGAGATCTATCCTAGACATGCTTGATTGATCAGGCCTTGATCTCATTTCCTTTCTGGGATCTGCAACTTAGAATTTTTTAGTAGGAGTTTTAGTTCTTCACGATGATTGATCTTTGATGAGGAAGGAGGTCAGAATAGTTAGAAAACTTCTTGTGATTGCTTTCTTCCTTGCTTGGGCTTACCGTCACCTTAGCTTTGACAAGGACCCTATCATAAGACATTTCCCCCATCTCCAAATATGATGTATCAAAGTCAAGATAAGTGTTGAGGTCATCCCATATACATCAAAAGACATATTCCATCCAATGTTGAAGGAGGAGGCTCGAGAGCCTGAACCATATTGGCTCCACATCTAGCTTTGATTCCATTTGGATTAGATACCAATAACAATCATACCTATTTAGATGAGATTTTAGAATGTTGTGTTTAATATTTCAAGATCCTTGAAATGATCTTTATTTGTCATGAAACCCCTTTCCTTCGATACTAGAATCTCAGAGACACACAAAGGTTGATCCTTTACCTTCAATAAGCATCCTCCCAATGGAAAAACCCAAACACTACTATTTTTCAAACCCTCTTGATTGATGCCACAAGGGCCAGGGAGACTTCACCTTTTGTAGCCTTTTATACTTCTTCGTGACATAGACAAAGCCCTAATACAAGGCCGAAGGCATGTCAATGAGCTGAAGAATAATATTCTATATATGAGCTTAGATGCTAGGAACTTTATAGCTTCAGATATGATTTTATATATACTTGCAATAGAGAAGTAATTCTAAGTGAGACACTCTCTCCAAAAAAAATGCAATTCAAGGGTGATTTCATATAGAAGATTTGACCCTAAAGTAAGCAAAGCTTCCTAGTTGTAGTCATGACAAAAGCTCTTAGATATAGATCATTTGACCAAAAATTTGACAAAGAGCTCTATCCTAGGGATACTTGATTGATGAGGCCCTGATCTCATTTCCTTTCTGGTATCTGCAACCTAGAATTTTGTTGTAGGAGTTTCACTGCTTCACGATGACTGATCTTTGAAGAGGAAGGAGGTCAGAATTGTTAGAAAACTTCTTGTGATTGCTTTCTTCCTTGCTTGGGATTTCCCTCACCTTAGCTTTGATACCTTTCTCTCACCTTAGCTCTGATACCATTATAGTTGGGCAAGCCAAAATGGTGCCCCCTGTTGGGCCTGCGCTAGGTTAGTACCGCCTAAACCTTGTGACATTCTACAAAGAGTATAATGCTTGTAGTTAGCACTACATGCCTGAGACACCCTATACTCCTGATTGCTTACAAAGGAAATACCTTTCAATTCATAGTCAAGATGTCATCGGTCACATGGTATTTGAAAAAGGATGCAGGAATTGAGTCAAGTAGCGTAAGCCCAGTCACCAGGTTGTAGCCACACTAAGCCTCAAACACATCTATGAACTTGCAAAGGTCAAAACATTTGATGCTTATTGTGATTATATGCCACTAGAATCAATCTGCAAGTCGATAATTAGTACAACCATGACTATGGGGATTGAGGTTAAGAAAGAGTTAGATTAATTGATTCCTCAATTTGTTACTTCAAGCTTAGTGGTGGGGTTACAATACCATTTTTTGGTTTTTGATCCAGGATAATGTGATTATTATGTCCTTGCCAAAGCTTAGAAACTGATACTCAGAGGGTGCTTAATAGATGAAGCCAGATGTTTTGACTATCTATCTCATTGAATACACATTTTTTAGTGATTATTGAAGTGGCATATGTGATCAATAACATTTTTATTTTAGCAAATAACAATGTGATTGTTATTAAGTACATTTCAGCTCCCCATTTTGATGAAATTTTAGGTAGAGAACCAATATGTTGGAATGGTAGAGAATCAATATGTTTTGGACATTTCTTTTTTATTAACGTAGATTTTAATAAGATTACTTGAACATATCAATTGAAATACATCTCAACCTATACTTATTTGTCTACATTAATAACTAGACAAACTATAATTACATCTACCAAACCCAAGAATGGGGTAGAGCTCACTAGAGAGAGATGAATGAAATTCATTGTGCATAGAGGGAAGCTCAATGAAATTCGGTTTGATAGGAGAACCTACAAGTTTCACTTTCCCAGACTTGATGTGGATGAAAGCACATATAGTGTCATGGAAAATTTGATGAAACATGATGAAAACCTTTGTGAGTTTTTGTATCTCCCTGAGGAAGTGAAATCTCTGAGGTGCTATGTATTCTAACTAATCAATAAAAATGATGGAGTTGAAGTGCTAAGGGATAGCAATATAATCATCAATCACTTTGGCACTGATGAAAAACTGACCAAGGTAGGGGTAAAATTAAGAAAGCGATGACAACCATGAACCCCCAGTATGTGAACCAATCGACATCGCCATTAATCACCATCACCCTCTCTTTTCCTGAATTCACCCTAGTCCTTGGTTAGTTCCTCATTACCTTTTCCTTTCTCGATCAACTGGAATATCAATTCTACGTAGCACCTCAGTGGTTTCACTTCCTTAGGTAGATATAAGGAGTCACAAAGATTTTCCTCATGTCTCAACAAATTTTTCATGACAGTAGATGTGCTTTCATCCACATTAATTCAGTTGAAAACATAATTAATGTGGATGAGAGCACATCTAATGTCATGAAAAAATTGTTGAATTTTTTTGAAATGAGCAGTGATATATTTTAATTTAATATTTTTCATTTTTACTACAAATGGTTATCAATGATATGTTCTTTTAAAATTTCTATCTGATTATAATCCTCTTTTGTAGGATTCCTTTTACTTCTGCCCTTTGATAGTTAGTGTGTTATCTAATAAGTTGATTACAATCTTTTAGAGCTACCAAAAGTGCAAAAGCTTGTTCTTACAGGGAAGGCAGTGGAAGGAAAAATATTGACTGCTCTGGAGATCATTCCAAAGAGTGAGTCATACAAAAATATAGAAGTATGAAAAAGATGTTAAAGATCATTAGTTAAACTTATTTGGTTCCTCTCTAATCCTCATTCCTTTGTCATTCTAGTTCTATATATTGTAACAAGCAAAGAGAAGGGTGTGGTTTTCTTGTGTAAAATCCTCATCCTCATTCTTTTGTCATTCTAGTTCTATAAACTTAAACCATCAAAGAGAATGGTTTTATTTTCTTGTGTGAGATATTCGTTTTTTCATATTTCCCCTCTTTTGTGCTTATTCATCATAGAGAGATTGAGATAAGGTACTAGCATGTAGTATCTATGATGGTGGATTGGTTGTGATGTATTATTACTAGTAATGTTCCATTACGCAAAGTTGATTTGTACCATGGCGCGTGTTGTCCAAACTTGTTAGGACTTTGTTCTACCAATTACTTTTGATAATAAAGACATATTTTCGTTTGCGACCAATGTTTTCTTAGGATTTCATCTATTCCTATTCTTTGTTCTTACTAGTATTTTAGTGATGTGCTTCTGATTGTCTTTGACCCTATTCACCTTTTACCTTTTCATTTTCTTTTAACTCCACAAAAGGCACTAGTTTAATAAATATTATGTTATTGATCTCTTATTTAAAATGAATTTTTGCATGAAACATTGAACACCGTACATCTTAGGTATATCTAAGTAGGTGTCTAGGTCATTTTAGTACTGTTTTAGATAAAATTCAAAAAGATTAGCTCGTTGTAATTTCACATTTATTATGTTTTTTCTCTATTTCTCTTCATTTAAGCATAAGAAAACATTCAAAAATACCAAAAACAACAACATTATATTTATTATGACATCCATAAATGATCACTATAATTTATGTTTTTGCATTTCAATCAGTAGGTTTTCCATCATATAGTTGCATTGGGTTCCTCAAATTAATATTTGCATATGTTTCCATTCCATTTTCAGCCGTAGAAGAAATTACTGCTTGCTGTAAATTATGTTTTGTTTCTTTGTTAATTCATTTTCCATAATCATAATTGCATTCGGTTTTGTCATTTTAGTGAGAAACAAATATTTCATCACTTTTTTTGCATTATTCTAATCCTCACATAATTTATCAAATGTTGTTTTTTTATCAATTATTTCTTGTGGATGTAGATTTAAATAAGATCATTTGAACATATTAATTGAAATACATCTCAACCTCTCGTTAATTGTATTGTAGGCGATTCCTCCTAGAATCAAAGGTTCTCTCAGGTGTGACACATTGGTGTTTGTATTAGGTAACAATCTTAAGGATCGATGGTACAGTGTAGGTTATAAAAATAGAACATGACCATTGTGGTTTAACATCGTAGTTCTAGAATTTGTTATTCCACTTTGAATGCAATCAATTTTTTAAATGTGTTGTGACTCAAGTAGATTATTTACTTTCATATATAGGTAGCTGAAGGGGAATTTCAAATTATTGCTGCATATGGGTGAGTGTTTCAGCCTCAAATATTTTTGTGCCTCTATGGATTTTATTTCTCCTTGATCTGAGGCTTCCCTTCTTGTGTAGAGAGGAGAACATAGCATACAAGGAACTTGATCCTGGTTCCGAGCTGTTGATTTTGAAAGCACTATGTGAGATTTAGGTTGAGGTATAAAACATATTTGCATTTCTATTTTGGCGGTATCATCAAAATGCAATGATTCCATTCTTCATACATTGCGACCATGTTTAAAGAAAGGCATGGATTTTTTGGTATTTTACCTTTAGTGTAATTTTGGCGATAATATATATTTTTAAATAAAATTGAATTTTTCCTAGGCAAAATTGTTCTTGGTTTCCTAATGATCAACATATCAGTTCTGTTGTAGTGCTTCCAAAATAGTTTGTAGATAACAAGATCTCTATTTTTGCAGTCAAAAAATCATTGGGTGCATTTTTGGTGGTGCCAATACTTGCAAACCATTACATCTAAATCTGTGTTTTTTCAGATTATCTTTGGTTGCATATTTCTCTTACATTTAATCTTTCTGAGAACAACTAATTAATATGACCGTTATATTTTGGGATTTCATACATGAGAACAAGAGGACATTCAATCCAATATTTGTAGTTCTCTTAAGCATGGAGTTCATATTTCAGCATTTCATAATGAGCGGATCGAGAGGGATTCACACAGAATATCCTACTGGTAATGATGCAAATATTATGGAGTCTTTGATGTTTCATTCTTGTTTATAGATTATTGCGATTCTCATGATTTGAAGGCCATCTTAGCCTTATTATGAGTTCATTTGTTACAATTTCATAACTTATACCCAAATCCTTAATTGCTATAAGGTGGAGCTTCTGGAAATGGATTGCACAAAAGGAACAAAATTTTATGTATGTGGGTGTCTGCTTTGTTAAGTGGGACCATAGGTAGGATCACGACAAGTGGTATTAAAGAGCCACAACTCTAGGGCTTGTTGTGCCAAACCTATCATTTTTCTTATTTTTGGTTCATTCCAGGTCTTTTTATTCGATTATTTACTATTGTTATAATTGATGTGTTCATCATGTTGTATTCTTTATCTAATTTGTTTAGGAAGATATCATAAATTGATTCTAATACTTATATGTTTAATTGAATTTAAGGTATGAGGATGATTCCATTATTTTTCACTATTTATACATGGAGATTCAGAAGATTGAGGTAAAAAATAATACTAAGGGTAAAGGTCATTTGTCATTGCCACTAGTTACCTACCAATAGCAACACCTTTTGATGAATTTCAACCTATAGCAGTAAGTAATTTTGTATACAAACATCTTATCATGTTTACAATTTTTATCATATCCATTGCAATCATAAGTTTAAAGGTTCACATTGTGAACAATCGCTGTGTTATATGATATATTTCATTACATGAAGAATAACAAATTTAAAATGATAAATAAATAAGTTGTTTCATAATGTTGGCATTACAAATACTGCATGCAAGTTTTGCAACAGAGGTGCATCTCCAAGTGAGCATGTCTAGTGGAGATTCATGTCCACCAAGACTTTTTGAGCATGATCTCAGGTCAAATCTAATTTTTTCTCAGTATTTTTTCCTTGGAAAGACCTCTCCTTAGTGACACTCAGATAATTATAGACAACAGCAATGTTTTATGGCATATAGTTTAGTTGGTGGCTAATGGTTTTGTAGAAATCCAGGTGTATGACTTCTTTACATTATGAACCTTCCTCCCATAGATGTTAAGGGAATTGTGGAAAATTGAGTAGGGATTGGACTTTCTTGTAAACACCAAATTCTAAGTTTTTCATAAAGATGTTGAACACCTTCCTGCTTATTGTGGCAGAGACTCATATGTTATCATTTTGTACTTTTTTAGTTACAAAATTTCCTTGTAATCTTGTTGTTAGACATAACTCTTTCTTCATGATGCAACACTTTGTTTCATGAAGTAAAATGACATTTTAAAATAGTAAATAAATAAATTACAATGTATTGACTCTTCTCTTCATTTAAATGCACAAAATAATACTCCAAGGGTAGCTAAAACTTCTGCATCTTATTGGGTCCTGATAGCTAGTTATTTGTTGGGTTGCTCACATTTGTGCAGGAGAATGGAATGCAATAGTTGCTTGAAGACATTGAATTTTTTTATTTAAATTTTGGGTTGTTTTCATTTGCCATATTTGTGTGGTTGCCCACAACATGCTCTATTTTCTTTTAGTTTTCAAGAAAAGAAATTATTCTCTTGAAAACTACAAAAGTATAGAGAATGTCTTTTTGTCATTTTTCGGGCATTAATATAATTATTTTACCTTGAAGGAAGTTATAGGAGTAAAAAGACTCCCTGCCACACCCCTTCCCCTACCCAAAAAAAAATATTCCTTTTTCTGTCTAGAATAGGATGAAAACCACATTCTTAATGTACACGGGGCATTAACAACCTTTATGGAGTTTAGAGACCACACTTGTATCAGAACGACAACAAAAACCATTCACCCCTTGCCACAATGTAGAACCACCAAAAGCTAGAAGTGATTGTGTTGAAATACTAGATTCCAAAGTATTTGGAATCTATAAATTTTTGTTTCACTAATATTTCATGAATATTTGAACAATGTTTGTACCTTTCCAATATATACGTCTCTTTGCGAGCTTGAGAGGCCCTATTTACCTTTCGAGGCCAATGAATGATAATGCATACATCTTTTCACTATAGATCCACTTGCTAATATCACTACTTTATGGGTTATTTTGGGAGGATTGGTTCTCTTGAGATGTTCTTCATTTTTGATGCCTCGATTTTGAGATATTTGTTTAATATTCCAAGTTGATATCCACTTTTTGTCTCTTTGAGTTAGACCTCTGCTACAAATTTTAGCTGTGCAATTTGTAATGACAGTTTATGTTGTCAAATTAATAGTATAGTTTAATATGCTTTTCGATGAGACTTCAAATGTTACAAAGTATTTTAACAAATTTGAACCCTAGTGGTACTTAGGAAGGTTTTCCATTGTCTCCTTGGTAACTCTTCCACTTGCTTTAGGCCAATGCCTTTTTTACTTTGAATTATTATGTGAAATGGGAATTTAAAATCATGTTGTAGACGGACTATGTTAGCTCTGTTTTTGTATAGATAATTCGTTTTAAATGGGTTGAAATTCAGGTTGCAATTATTATGTAAGATGGGAAATTTAAATCAATATATTAAGTGATTAGGAAAATTTCATTCACCTGCGACATATAGTATGTTGGCAATATGGAAACAAGGTTGTTAGTAGGTTTTGTGGATGATTCATATTATTGGTCCTTGCATGCTCGTATTCATTCTTGTTTTGATAATATGGCATCCTAATAATACATTAATGGACTTCACAAGCTGTGTCAGTCATGCTGTAGGGCGTGACATTCGGGTAACTCGTAAGTTAAAAATAGGGTCTGCATGATTATAGTTTTTATAAATATTATAGATGACGTGTCAAACATATTTTTTTAAATCAATGGATATAAATGTAATTTTAGGGATTGCCACAACTCTTCACATAATTCTTTAAAGTGTGCTAGCTCAATGGAAGAGTGCCTGCCTTACAAGCAGGAGGTTAGTTGTTCTATTCCGTTGTGCCCCAACATGAATTAATCAACGATTTTGTAGTTTATTTTTAATTAAATATTTTTTATATCGATTTATTTCAATGCTGAGATATTTCTAGATTCATTGTTTTATATTGTCTCTAGAGAGACAATAGCTAGTATTAAAGACATATCATCTCCAATCCCGAGTGTTGTCTCAAGAGAGACAAAAAAGAAATTGTCTCAAGAGAGACAAAAATGAAATTGTCTCCTAAGAGACAATAATTCTTGTGTTATATATTGTCTTTATAGAGACAAATTTTTAAGACAATAATATTTAAGACAATAATTTTTTAGACACCCGCTTAATGACAATATTTAAGACAAACACATGTTTTTTTTGTCTCAAGTTAAGACAATTCACCCAAAAATTGTCTTAAATACTGTCTTAAAATCTCGCTTTATGTAGTGGTTCCCATGGTAGTTTTGTCTATGATAACCATTTTCTTGAGTAGGTTTCTTCTTATAAATATTTGGGTATTTACTTTCCTCATCATCTCAACTAGAATTATAGCATCAAGAAAAGAATTATAGGAGGTTGGAAATCCTATTATGAGCTTGAAAGAAATTGTAAGTCAGCTGATCTTTACATTATAAGTAAAAAAGCACTGCTCTTTCAGACTCTCGTCACCCCTGCTTTCTTATACAGATGTGAATTTTGGGGATGCAGTATATCTAGGGAGTAGTGGAGAAAGATTGAGATGATCCAGAAGTTATTCATAACCTATAACCTCAAGATCAAGGGAAATAATCCCTATCCCATCCTCTTGATCGAAGCTAGCATGTCCCCCATTGAAATT